>JAATLQ010025887.1:32953-51038 GCA_013421005.1 Heliconius erato x Heliconius himera | reverse complement strand
CGAGGTTAAGCGCGGCGTTGAGTTCTGCCACTCAACACGCAATGCCTCCAGAATTCGGCAGAAAGTGAGGAACGGAGTGTCTTAACACTAGGTTCCCTCTGCCTACCCTGCTGTGTGCGGGATACAGCGTGAAGCTGATTTATTTATTTATTTTATTTTATTATAGTTGTCAATCAATTCTGCTTAAATCAATAATCATGTATTTTAAGCGGGCGAAGCCGTGGGCGGGCCGCTAGTATGTATATATTTTTGTAACATTATGTTCTCTTTACCTATGTAATGTACGTCTCATCATAATTTTAAAACTCTGTTAAATGTGCTGATGTCAGTGAATTTAATTTACTGCTTCAGAAACAGCCTTAGTAGTTAAGTTGAGTTAAAACAAAGCAATTGGTGAAACTTTTAAGTAAATCGGTTCAGTACTTTCAGAAAAAATGTGGATTTCAGTGAAAATGTGGACATACACATATCGACAGACAGACAGACAAGAAATTAAAAAAAAATATTTTTGCTTTCTATTATTCTTTTTAAGTGTCCCTCTATCCATTTCAGTCAAAATTACTAAATGTACAGACAAAATATTTTTACTGTCTTATTATAAATACTGAAGAGATTATTTGTCGAATATACAGGTTACCGTTTTTAGATTAGTGTTAAATGTATGTAGATATTACTGTCAATATATCCAAGAACTCAAAATTAAGCTATGTGTGTGTGTTTCAAATATTTTCTTATAATAAACATATATGTATTTGCCTCTTGCAGTCTGATGATAATACTGAGACCAATAGATATAAGAGACCAAGAGATAATACTGATCATGATCATGATAGGAGACACAACTCCTCAACGATCAGAAGTTAGCGGAAAATCTTTTAAAAATTACAGTTTACATTAATAGAACTTATACATCAGCATAACACATGGGCTATAAATTAAATTATAAATATTTTGTATAATTTGGGTGTAATATAACAAAAAGATACAGCGGGCGAAGCCGCGTTTACATCATAATGTAAGTGAAAGCTTAACTGAATATATTTAAAATATGGAAAGCTCACTGTTGGGTCTTGCTTATGATAAATATTAAAGTTTTTTTTATTAAAAATACAAGAGATCTAATAAGTTATTTGATTTGTCGTCACGAATATTACACATTTTAAACGAAACTATTTTAACTGGATTAATCCCGTATATTTAAGATTTAACATTTTGGAAACCCGACGTTTTGAACACTGTAATAGTCCGTGGTCACGGGTAGACTAAGGTGGCATTCGTCTGTCAGTTGACATAATTATTATATCAAACTACCGCCAACGATTTCTTAATTGCCTCGCGTACTGCCCTGGATTCCTGCAGAATGAGCTGATAGTAACTTGCCCTCTGCTATGGTGGGTTTGAGACTTCATTCTCATAAAATCATTCAAGACCACGGACTACTGCAAAGTGTTCGAAACGTCTTGTTTCCAAAATGTAAAACCTTAAATATACGCGATTAATCCCGTTAAAATAGTTTCATTTAAAATACAAGATATCTATTCAAAAACCTATGCCCAGAACTACAATGGGCTCAATGCATTCTTGAATTTCTACTGAAAACTATGTAAACACCGGACGTTGATGTATTCTGACTGCAAGTAATTATAGTACTTGAACTAGAGTAATCTATCTTTAAAGTTTCAAGCAACGGTTTAGTTAGTAAGGTTTGTTTAAGTATTGCTACAAAAAATATGTCATATTTTTTCGCTAATATACTTACTTAGAATTTCTCGCTCACGTTGATGGATATGGTGTTGGTTTCGTATTGGTAAATTATATAAAGTGGAATCGACGATTTGTAGATGTGGTAAAATATTTTATTTATTATTTCTTGATACGTTACTCCTCATGATAAAGACACAATTTACAAGACAATTTTTGTCCTTTCAATATGTGTCCATACACACAAGCAAAGAGAAAAACAATTGAGTAGGACAAGTCTGCAAGTTCTGTAGGAACGTCTTTAAATATATATAAGGAGAAGGTGGTAATGAGGCCTCCCATTTTGTCTTTGAGTTCTAGTATGAAAAGTAAAAGAAATATAAATCTAAATGCATCATCGGTTTGAAATGGATTCGAGTGAGGGTTATATGGCCACAGCTTAGTCAAATTCAATGTATTGAACTTAATGACAAGAATCGCAGATTTATTATTTCTATATAGCCACACACTGTTCTCCAAGTTTGTCGCTAGAATAACTTGTGTCACAAAATATACAGTATGTATCTAGAGTAGACTAGAGTCCTCGGGCGAGGACGGTCATTTTCGTCATATACAGACGGGTTGTATGACTTTTTCATCATCGTTGCTGTCGCTGGATATCACGTCTCTTTGGCATAGGCTAGAACTGCTGGTGATATCCTCTCACCAGGTCCGCTTCCGATTTCACGATTTTCTCTTGATAGCAAAGATTCCCACAATTGATAGCTGAGGGTAACAAATTTTGTCTAGGCATCTGTAAACAAGGGAAATATTCAAATACCATATATGTATGTTAATGGCCCCTGGGACCATAATGCAGGCAGTATATGGGGGCCAAATTACCAATATCATGGAATCTAATAACGAGCTTTACCTTAAAAATTCTGTAGGAAAACATAATGTCGAACTCTCTGTAACTATGATTTGATATTTATAAAATTATTGAAATTAGCACATTAAAAAGTTTTGATGAGTACAGTTTTATGCTGCTTCGTTAAATCCGTAAATGCGCCTGCGCCTTGTGTCAGATTTTTTAATATAATTTTAATATTGTCATATTAGTGTTCAGTTTTCAACAATTTTCACTGGATACCGTGATTTATAATAACAAATATCAAAGGGATCCATGATACCTACGGGGCCACAATACCAACTTCTCCTTCATAGACATCTATAAAAAAAGCTTAATCTCCTAATGTTATTGTGTAGGTAAAGGCGGTGGCGGGTGGCGGGCGGCAGCGAGATGAGCGCGCCGCTGTCCGCGGCCGAGGCGCTCTCCTCTTTGCTATGGCAGCCCTACGACTGCCGCTCGCCGCCGCTGGCGCGCTCGCGGACCGAGGGCGAGCTCGCGCGGGCGGCGGCGGGGGCGCGCGCGGGGACGGGGGCGGCGGGGGGCGCGGCGCACACGCTCCAGTCGCCGAACGGCGGTCGTCATGCGCGCGCGTCGTCCCGCGCCACCTCTCCCCGCCACGAGATGCGGCTGCCCGTGCCGGCGCCGGACTCGGTCTCAGTGCGCGTCCCCGGCGAGCCGAGCCCTAACCACGAGTGTAATGTGAACATAGTGCAGGTGCGAGACGCGCCCGAGCCCGCGCCCAGTGCCCGTGCCGTCCCGAGTGTCGCGACCGCGGAGTGCCAGACGGAGGAGCCGCGGCGGCGGCGGGCGCGGCGCCCCAGGGCTCCCGCTGCGCCCGAGGTCGCGCCGCCGCCGCCCTACAGCACGCTGCCGCCGCCCGTGCACGCGCTGCCCCTGCCCGTGCCCGTGCAGGTCGCGGTGCCCGTGCCGGTGCCGGTGCCGCCGCCCGCGCCCGTAGTCTCGCCGCATCCTCCTGCGCATCGCTTCCCGTTTCAACCTATACCCCTCAGGTGCGATCACTTGTGTTTGACATTTAAAAAAATATATATGATTTCTTTGTTTATGTATTGTTCTCAAATTTAGTTTACGATAAAGAAAGTTGAGTCATTATCATTAACGCCCATACAAAACGGTCACTTATCTTTCTAAGTGATGCCTACACAAAACAAAAGAAAGGATGCCTTAAGTACATCCAATAACAATAGGGTATAAATGTTTTGCCATTTATGGTGGCGGTTTACAGTATCTAAGTAGAATGCTATAGTTTAGTCGGTCATACAAGAGTATTTGCAGTAAAGCAAGTTCATTATATATTTATTGGCGTACAACAGATATATATTACTAGAGATTTACTGTTATTTATTGAATAAAGTATGTAACTTCCACTTAATTGAGTACGAACGCTCGTTGAAATCTTTTACTTTCAAAAATAACTTTTTATCTACACACCCAAAGTGAACGACGAACAAAGATACAATATATGAAATTTCGTAATATAACAACGTAAATTATGTAAAACTACATCGTTATATTAGTCAGATATTAAATTAGCAAAACGAAACGTAACACTATAGAACTTGGTTGACATTATGAATTCAAGCAGCATACAGAAAGTCACGGTGAAAACGGGAGCAAAACCCGCACCGACCTTGCCTTGGCTATGAAAGCTGCCAAATACTTTTTCATTCAAAATGTGTTCGATGTAATTTGTGAAATGTATGCAAACGACTTCTTTTTATAATCCCCGCTTCGAAACATCATTGGAAGGAAAACTCCACTCAAAAAATATATTTATTTACGTAAAAAATTAAATATTTGGTGATATCAACTTATTTTGTTTATTTTTGAAAGTTTTTTGTATTTCTGTCATATTTGGCTATTAAATATTAAAAAAAAATCGTAAAAATATAACGCCACTGTAATCTTTTCTTTTAGTTTAAATGTTGTATCCCGCACATACTGGAGAGGAAGAGGGAATCTGAAAATTTAGTGTTAAGACACTCTGTTTCAATTAAAATACTTCTGTTACTCCACGTTCTTTATTAATTTTTTATGATGTGGCGCTTGTCTTGTAGTGAATGTTATGTTATGTTGGTAAGTAATATAATATATGAAAAAAAAACTATTTAAAATATCGAAAGGAAAGTTAAAATTATCATTTTTTGTACTGCTGTTTTGAACTACTAACAAGGGTAGTTTTCTATTTCATATAAGTTTAAAAGACGCGTGTTTTAAAATTACGAAAAAAAATATTAAAAATACACTGCATTGTAGTTCAAAGGAAAAGAATTTTTCACTTTCGATGCTTTATATAGGCATCGATGTTATATACCTACGTTGTTGATTAACGCCTAATATTAATAACCTATCTCCAACGTCAATCTTAGATTGTTTCATATATCTATCCTATCTAGAGATTGGATAGATATATGAAACAATCTAAGATTGACGTTGGAGATAGGTTATTAATATTGGACGTTAGAAAGACCATTTGTTGAATGGCCTTGTTTTGTAAATTCATAATATATTAGACAATAATACATAGCAAGGTCGTTCCTTAACGACTCGACACGCTAACTGTAGAAACAATCAATAAGAATATGTCAAATATAATATCTACTTAATTATTAAAAGTATTTATATTGTAAGTATGTACCGATTACAGTGGCCAGTCGTGAAGCAGGGGCATAAGTTTACGATTATAAAGGCGACAGGTTGTGGATTCGATTTCCACACGAAGAAATGATAAATATTTAATTAACGCTTCAGTATTGAGGCAAAACACGGCGTTGAGTTCCGCCAATCAACTCCAAAAATAGGCGGAAAGTGACAGTGTCTTAACACTAGGTTCCCAGATTCTTACTGCCCATCTCGCTAAGGACGGAGTATAGAACGTGAAGCTAAACAAAAAAAAAATGCTAAAAATCCATTATTTCAACAATAAAGAAACTAGAAAGAAGCAATGGTGCATTTTTAAAAGTAAATTCTAATATTTTTTAGTAAAATGAAAGAACAAATTTTCAAACGATAATATAAATATAATGCACACAATGTAACTGGTTTAGTGCTGTGATAATGAAGTGAACGGTTGTGGTCGAGACTGGTTTCCGACCACATGGTGGAAAGCGGCTGCTTAGAACCTAAATGCATTAAGGTTTTGTTATTTTTGATCACAATATATACACGTTCATTTTAATATTTTTTGCCATGAAATATTCTTTATTTTGGTATTTTTTTTATTTTAATTTAAAATATGAAGCTTATCATTAAAATAATACAATATATAGGCAACATTACGTTTACTATATATTTCTAGATTCGAAAGACAAAAACGAATTAACATTATACATATTTTTTTTAAAAACAAAAGTCCAGTCGTAGCGCAGGGGCACAAAGTGTGACTGTTGACGGGACTGGTTGTAGGTTCGATCCCTTCTCGAGGAAATGAAATATTTATTGAAAAATTTATATTTCCATTTCTTTGTTGAGGTGTCAAGGCAAAGCGGCGTTGAGTTTTGATATTGAACTCAATGCCCCCTGAAGTCGGTGGAAAGTGGGGAACGGAGTGTCTTAACACTAAGCTCCCTCTGCCTACTCTGCTGTGTACGGGATACAGCTGATTTTATAAAAAAAAAACAACAAGTTATATATCTAACTAGAACCTAATAGATACCTATACTAATTAATCAATAATAAATTATAATCAGTTATAATTAAAAGTTTAACTTCCATATTGATCTAAATATGTGCGTGTGAACAGAAACACGATGCGTGCATAAGTTTTTACTCTCGACTTTATCGAGCCTCGAGTACACGTGGAAAGTGGCGCGACCTTTTTCCGACTTACTTCAACACATGTGAGGCTTCCAACGAACTTTAGTTTACACGTCAGAGTAAGCCTTTATATTAAATATATTAATAGCTTTAAAACAATATGAATATGGATTTATGAATTGTTGATTGATTGTGACAAACATTAAATGTTAAGTGAAGTGTGTCAGAATCAGAAAGTGAAAACCGCATTTTAATCTGTTAAGCCGTTTCTGAAATAAGCGTGAACAAACGCACAGACAAACGGATAATTTTTTTTATAATATTTGTTATGGATTTTCTTATATTGATAATTGTCTAAATGTTTCATGTCGATCGAAAAAAAACAATTTATAAGTTTAAAAATTGGCCCAAAACGCGTCGACGTGGCAAGGCGTCGCTTGTGACGTTAAATTTGAGTAATCTTTCAATAATATTGTATACAAACCAAAATGAAATTTCGTTTGTTATTGTTGTACCAAGGCGTGACGTAATCTCTGTGATTGTCGTTCAACATATCAAAATATCACATTCAAAATTATTAATCTTACATTTAATAACAAAATTGAAACGCGTTTTAATAAAGTATTATTAATTAATAATACATAGTTTTAGTAGTTTTTGTGTTTTTTGATAGTTTTCCTATTGAAAGCACGTATCGATTATGAGTTTCAATTAAAGTGGAAAAAAATACGAAATTGTTGAGTCTGAAAGAGTATAGAGTACAGTCATTTTTATTTTTACTGAGCAATAAAAGGAACGGAGTGTCTTAACACAATATTCCCTCTGCCTACCCTGCAATAAGCGAAAAAACGAGAAGCTGCTCTCATTTTTATTTAGTTATCTTTACCTATTTATAAAAAAACGTATACATTTTATAACCATATAGATATGGCTACCTACTTACTATATACTATTTGATTGTTTATCTAGAAAACAGTGTGCTTCTTCGACGTTCCACAAATGATGATGTCCGTGTAGGTCGGTCTTGTGACACAGAAATTATAAACAAGTATGTATACCGCGTTCGTTTTGTATGTGAAAGATATACTTAGTTAGTATGTACTAGTAATGTCATTTAAAAATTACATTTTTTACTTCTAAATTTGCCTAATGTCCTAGCTTCAGTCAAATTTTTAAATGTTAAAAAAGTATGTTTATTTATCCTTAGAGGGTAGAGAGTAAAGAAAGAAAAGTTATTTGTTATAGTCATGCCATATTTTTAAATATGCATTATCTTGGTTTACATAAATGTGTATTTCCTTAGAGACCAGTCATGGTGCAGGAGCACAAGCATGTTACCGTAAATGCTATAGGTTGTAGGAAGAACTCCACCACTCGAAGAAATGAAACATTTTCATTTTCTCTCTAGTAAAGATGCAAAACACGGCGTTGAGTTCCGCTATTCAACATGCACGCTTCCTGAATTCGACCGAAAGTTGACAGATCGACCGAAGTGTCTTAATGAGAACGAAGTCTCTTAACACTAGATCCCCAGGTTCCCTCTATCTACCTTACTATGTGCTTGATACACCGCGAAGCAAAACCAAAGTTAGATTTCAACCCAAAACCATCAGTAGACTATTGGAACTGCACTACGACAGCTTTCATTTTGTATGGAAACTAACGCACAATGATAATTTACTAACTAATTAAAAGACTAATTACGAAGAACTTAATGAACCTTATTAACATATCGGGTATTTATAGTTAAGTTAGAATGGTTCTATTTGAGGCCAGTCGTGGACACAAATATATGTCTGTAAACGCGGTTGGGTGTGGGTTCGATTTCCACTCGAGGAAATGAAATATTTAATATTTTAATTTCTTCTCGGATGTCGAAGCAAAGCGCGGCGTTGGGTCCCGCCGCTCCAGAATTTAGCGGAAAGCGAGGAACGGAGTGTCCTAACATTAGGTTCCCTCTGCTGTGTGCGGGATACAGCGTGAAACTGAATATGTTAGAATGGTTGTTATTTGCCTATAAATATATATCGTTAAATTAGAAATAACGAAACAATACGTGAGTATAATAATGACTTTTAGTGTCGCAAGAAACGCTGGCGCAGCATAGTAACCTCTGGTAACCTAGAAGCGTTTTGTCGGTCAATATCGTTATTTTGCGAAATATTTTATGAATATATTATGTTATGTACAAATTAAATTTACATTATATTATTTATTTAATTATCTAATACTTTAAAGTTCGTCGTGCCGTAGCCGACAAGGGACTGTAACACGAAGGTTGTGTAGTCGATTCCCATTCGAGTAAATTATTATTATTATTTATTAATATTTACATTTCTTCGCTCTGGAACCAGGGCATAAGCCCGGCGTCGAGTTCCACTACTCAAAAATTCTGAAAAATTCAGCGGAAAGCGGGGAACGGAGTGTCTTAACACCATATTCCCTCTTTCACTCTGTTGTATGCTGATTTTTTTTTTAATATTTTATATCTTTTTTAAACATCGAATTGCCATATTTATGATACTACAAAAAACGTACAAAAGTATTAAAAATGTATAACAAACAGCAGTTTATTTACTTTCTTCACCGGTACATTGACACGAAATATACTGAAATAACTCATTATAGGAACCGGATGTGGTAATAATATTTTCCTTAATGACTGTGACTTCGTATACGCATATTCAAATTTAATTTATGAAGCCGTCGTGGCGTTGGGGACTAAGGGTGTGACTGTTACGCGACGGTTGTGGGTTCTATCCCCACTCGGAGAGTGAATTATTATTTATTTACGCCCAATATTAATAACCTATCTCCAACGTCAATCTTAGATTGTTTCATACATCTATTCAATCTCTAGATTGGATAGGTATATAAAACAATCTAAGATTGACGTTGGAGATAGGTTATTAATATTGGGCGTTAGTAGCTTTGCCATTCAATATGCAATGCCTCGAAAAATTCGGCGGAAAGTGGATAACGGAGTGTCTTAACACTAGGTTCCCTCTGCCTACCTTGCCATGTGCAAGATACAGCGTGAAGCTGATTAAATTTAATTTACATGCTAAATGGTCTATCCATTAAAATTGATTTCGTCTCTTTGGAGCGCAAATCTCCAGTTTATTTATCGGGATCGTCATTCCATGTGCTTCTATTCCAAGACTACACTTCCTTGAATGTTAAACGTACAAATATACTCACACCTCACTGCTTTTGGCCCTCAGCCAACATCCTAATGGTCGGCACTAGCGCTAAAGCCACCAGAAAATCTTCTTTATCGGAACCTAAACTTGTATTTAATATATTATGGATTTATGTTAAATATGGCTTCGTGTTTTGTTTTACGATTATTGCTTTCTGTTTACTGACTAATACACTATAATCTGATTTGTTAGCTTTGTTGAATATTAGAATATTACACACTATTTTTATTAATCTTGCGCAAACTGTTCTTGTTATCTTCATATAGGAGTTGTCAATGTAATAGAACCGAAAATAATGTTGTTTCTAAAATTTTGTTTGTTTATCTGTGCGTTTGCGCACGTTAATCTCGGAAACAGCTCAACCGATTTGAATGCAGTTTCACTACTATATTTTTACAAAGTTCTCTTGATATTTAGTGTTTGCCTTATTTAAATTGGTTGATGAATAAAAATAAGTTATATCAATTTAAAGTATTTTATTTGACAAAATTGCAAGAAAGAAATAGTTTTACAAAAGTAAGCGGATAGTAATAAATATTCCTCTAAGACACTGGTTCCCAACCGGTGGTCCGCAGGAGCCTAAATATTGTCCGCGAACGATTTTAATTTTATGACTAGGGATGGTGAAGCGAAGTTTCTGTTTGATTATCACAGTTAATTTTTATTATACCTACATGCACAGTGCCTGCCTGTAGTCGCTGCTACCAAGAATTATATAAAAGTGGTCCTTGATCAAAAAAAGGTTGGGAACCCCTGCTCTAAGAGATGAGAACCCATAACCATCGGGTTCGTCCAAAGAACCATAAATAGTAACGCACTAATAATTAATAGATATAAAAGATTAATTCTATATACACAACCTAATAAGTAGGAAAAAGCGTTATAGTATTATTTTACTATAAAATATATAATATGTTATTCTATATCTTGTATGCTGTATGAGGCCAGTCGTAGCGCAGCGGCACAAAGTGTGACTGTAAAACCGACTGGTTGTGGGTTCGATCCCCTCTCGAGATTAAATATTTACTTAAATTTATATTTCCATTTCTTCGCTCTGGTGTCGAGGACAAGCGCGGCGTTGAGTTCTGCCATTCAACACGCCTTCAGAATTCAGCAGAAAGTGGGGAACGGAGTGGAGGACTTAACACTAGGTTCCCTCTGCCTATCCTGCTATTTGCGGGATACAGCGTGAAGCTGATAAAATATATATATATATATGTAATAGTTGTTCTTATTTAATATATATTATAATATGTTGTTTTATAACCCGTATCGCGGTTCGGATAGAACAAGATGGCGTCATTCGTAATTTGAAGCCAATTAGGTACAACTGCACTGATCCTCGGGGCACTGGCAATCCAATTTACTACCATTGTCTGACTGTCCACGGCACAAACGGCGACTCTTAAAACTACTTCGGAATGCTTTGCCTAATAGCTTGTATTGGGTTTGATTTATTAACGAGGAAGTAGAAAATTAAAGGACCTTCTATTGGTATTCTTAAAAAGAGTTTTGGCAATTTAAAGGTATTGACTAATTTTGTATCCTGTGCACAGCAGGATAGGCAGAGGGAATCTAGTGTTTCCTCTTTTCTTCATTTTGCACCGAATTCTGGAGGCATTTGCGTGTTGAGAGGCGTAACTCAACGCTACGCTTTGCCTCCACCCCAGATTAAAGAAGGCGTAGAATTTCGCCACCCAATGCCTTCGGGATTTAACGGAAAATGGGAAACGACGTGTCTTAACACTACCCTGGTGTGTGTGGTATACAGCGTGAAACTGATTTTATAAACTCACCTTGGTTTTACTTAGAATAGAAAATATTTTTTCTCAATTTATAAATTCACAAAGGGTGCCAAGTTGAAAGTGTTGTATTGTAAAAGTAAATCTGGCTTAATGCTCCTTGCGCTTTGGACCATTATGTTAAGTGAGCGTTGCTTATAAAATATTCTCTATGATAATAGAGTGCGACACGCACTAGAAAATGTACTGTTGGTTTGAAAAAAATGTCTGCGTGTTGCCCTGGACATGCAATATCCATATTATTTGAAAACTAAAGGGATGGTTAGTCTTCTTGGAAATTTTCAATTGTGGATGTGTGGATTTTTTGTTGTATTTGGGTTAAATTTCCGTAAAGAAAATCGATATAGTATTACTGGGAGAGTGGAGAGTTTTACATTATTTTTTTGTGTATTTAAGACACATATACACTGTCATTAGCTCTAGTAATTTAAGTTTTGGGCAAGGTGAACTTATCTCTCACACGACAATATTTGTTACTAAGTACAAATGCGTCGTTGAGTTCCGCCACTTAACACGCAATGCTTCTAGAATTCCTCTGTAAGTGAGTAGAAGAATGGAACGTTCCTGACAAGAACGGAGTTCCTTAACACTAGGTTCCCTCGCCTAACCTGCTTTATGCGGGATATAGCGTGAACCTAAAAAATATAATGGTATTTGTCTATATTTTCTTAATGCCCTACTTTAAAGTTTGCCTTCAAATTAGTAATCCAAATCGAATCGTCGAACTCGAAGGTTTTGTTAAAGAAGTAACTTAGATAACAACCGAAAGTGTTAAATGTAATTGTGTAACAACCATTGTTAACCATTGGTTGTCTGTATAATACCAAAAGTATTGCCGGAGTTGGTATTATAGGTGTATATTACGCAACCATACATGTATACCATACATGTATAACTCGTCACAACTTATGCAACCAATACATCGCTTTGTTCTTGACAGTATAACAATACGTTCGAAATTTTATGTAGAGTTTAATTTCTCTATTACAAATAATGCGGCCAGTCGTGGCGCAGTGGCACGAGTGTGTGACTGTTAACGAGACTGGTAGCGAGTTCGATTCTCATTCGATGAAATTCAAATATTTATTTAAATTTATATTTTTACTTATTCGCTCTGGAGTGGAGGAAAATGAGGAACGAAGGGTCTGAACATTAGGTTCCCTCTGCCTACGCTGCAGTTGCGGGATACAGCGTGAAGCTATTACATATATATCTCTGTCATTAGAAAGGCTAACAACTAAAACGTGAATAACGGATAATTTGCAGTTAGTAACATAGTTAGAAAAAATCATTTTACAGTTAAAGAAATACAGAATTGTAAAATGATTGTCATCTGTGGTTATCTTTAGGCGTAGGTAATTATATAATTAAAATATAATAAAAATTCTGGTTTCTATACGTTAATTTTTTTATAATTGATTATTTTAAAATAAAAATAAATAAAATCAGCTTCACGATGTATCCCGCACACAGCAGAGTAGGCAAAGGGAATCTAGTGTTAAGACACACCGTTCCCCACTTTCTGCTGGATTCTGGAGGTATTGCGAGTTGAGTGGCAGAACTCAACGCCGCGCCTACACCAGAGCGAAGAAATGGAAATATACATTTAAGTAAATATTTCACGCCAGTCGATTTTTTAGTCACACTTCGTGCCGCTGCGCCACGACTGGCCTCTGATTATTTTAATAAGAGAAAATTTCTTATTAAGATTGGTTTTGGTCATATAAATTGTAAAGTACTTAAAAAAATGCCTGGAATACTTGGAGAGATATGTTTAAACCTATATTATACATAATAAATTAAAGTAGTGTTCTATTTCTAATATCATATTTTATTGAGATGAAACATTGCGAGTTGAGAGGCGGAGCTCAACGCCGCGCTTTGTCTCGTTACTACAGCGAGGAAATAAAACTGTTAAATATTTAATTTTCTTGAGTGGGATAGGAATCCATAAATAACATTGATGCCGATAAAACACATTATAATTTTCTGTAACAGGATATCCTTGTCAACTAAATATATAGAAAACATAGTAAATGTATGTAAATGTTCAAGACGGTACGGTACAGTAAGCGCGGCTATTAAATCATGTTTCTCTAAATTACTAGAGTTTTAAATGGCTTTAATTTTAAGTAGGTACTTTTCTTTAATATCTTCAAGTCAAACACGACGAAGACTTCTTTGTTTTTCAACTACAATTGTGCTGTTACTTGCGGAAAAATATTTTACGATCTTTTTCTTATTTACTTTACGATTTTGAAATTCTTGGAAATATTTTATAAGGTTTGCTTTGTTTATAGTATTACAATTTGCTTTATTTTTGATATATTGTGGTTAAAAATATAAATAAAAGTAAATCTTATTTAAATATCGTCGAGGCCAGTCGTGGCGCAGGGACACAAAGTGTGGCTGTAAAACCAACTGGTTGTGGGATCGATCCCCACTCAAGGAGATGAAATATTTACTTACATTTATATTTCCATTTCTTCGCTCTGGTGTCGAGGACAAGCGCGGCGTTGAGTTCTGCCACTCAATTGTCATAAGTCATGCCTCCAGTATTTGGCAGAAAGTTTGGAACAGAGTGTCTTATCACTAGGTTCTCTTTGCCTACGCTGCAGCGTGCGGGATACAGCGTGAAGCTGATATTTTTTAAAATTTTGTTTTGAATATGTTTTTTTCACAAATTATTAAGTAGTTTGTACCGATTTTTTTGGGCATCCCCAATCTAGTATTACGAAAAAAGAATGCCCGTTTATAAAGTAATAGCAACATCCGTATAAAATTTTCCTTCAATTGACAACACTAGGTGCTATACCTGCTCGAAAAAATCCGGCTGCTTGATATTTAGATTTGTGACCTCGTTGTGATCACCGAGCGAGCACTTCACATTGAAGTATATGTACAAACAAATATATAACTTATGAAATATGGTTATAAAGCTTAAATTTCTGTACAGATGACCAATACGGCTATAGGCCACCTAGTACCTATTACATTTCGTCGTGCGCAATTTGTATCTATTATGAAATGCATATTTAGTTTTTGCACTTGCAATTCTAATATAGTATTGTTTGGACATATCTACGTTAGTTGCTAGAAGTCTGTTATTCATATAATAGTCTTAGTATGTTTATAATTGTGTTGAAGTGTTGAGTGGCAGAACTCAACGCCGCGCCTAACCTTGACACTAGAACGAAGAAATGGAAATATAAATTTAAGTAAATATTTCATCTCCTCAAATGGGGATCGAACCCACAACCAGTCGGTTTTTACAGTCACACCTCGTGCCACTGCAACATAGTAAATTAAATTGATTAATTTATTTTTTCCCCGCTCAAGCAATACAAATCGCGGCGTTGAAATCCGCCAATCCAATTCGCTCTCACTGCCTATCTATGTCTATCCATACGGGCTATGACATTAAACTGATAAAAAAAAAGTTTATGTAACAACCTAATGTAAAAATACTAAAACCGGATACAAAAGTAAATCACAAAAAGTAATTTAGAAAGGTATTTGAAACATAAAGAAGAAAAAAAGTCTCCAAACACAGCAACAGAACATTCAAACGTGAGTGAGCTCGGCACAGTATGTATTTGTATAAAGCAATATCATTGAGTCGTTGCAAATAAATCCTAAACGGTAGACGTTCGTGTTCCATACAAACTCTACCTTAAAAGAGATTACTCTATATCATCGGTTCCCAATCAGTGGTCCGTAGACCAGTAGTGGTCCGTGGACCAGTAGTGGTCCGCAGCAGCTAAAGTATGGTCCGCGAATGATTTAAAATTTTGGTGTTTGAGCAAAGTCTGCCTACAGTTAAGTTGTTTCCTCAATGAAACATAAAATATTTTGACATTTAAATTTAATACTATGAAATTCATTTTTAATATTTACTTAAAAATTCGCACACCCCATCATACAATATGTCAAATTTTAATTATTAATTTATTTTTATTATACCTACAAAGTGGTCCCTGCTAACAAGAATTCTATAAAAGCGGTCCCTGTTCAAGAAAAGATTGGGAACCCCTGCTCTATATCGACTTTGTATGGCTTTCTTAAATAAAATAACAATCGGAATAGTTGCAGCTCGTATAATGTTGTGTTTTTACAATGTTGTACTTAAGGATACTTTTTTAAGGAGCTCGGCTCTGATATATTTTTATTTGTAAAAATGGGTTTAAACGTCTTTTTTGGGTTTCTTTAACTGTTTTGTGTTGTATTATTATTATTAGCTTCACGCTATATACCCCGCACACAGCAGGGTAGGCAGAGGGAACCTAATGTTAAGACACTCCGTTCCCCACTTTGTGTTGTAGATATGTTAATTTTTTTGAAATTTGCATTTTTGTCGGTTTAACAGAAACATATTTAAATAACAGGTAGAGAACGTTCAAATTGAACTTATTTAACACACAAATAGATACTAGTAATGACAGGGAATTAGTAGATAATGACACAAAAAAAATGTATATTTATTTTATATATTTTTTTTAATGATGCTATTTTTGCTATGACGTTTGACGTATGACTGAGTGACAAATACAAAATTACTTGTTATTGTAAGTTCAGTTTAAAAGTGACATCAATTCCCGACACTCGAACCAAGGAGTTTGTTTCAATTTTTTATGTTGACAATGTTTGAACATCGGTGATGATGATGATCATTCACGTCTTTACAACGCATCATATTATGTTAATGTGAACATCTCTTCATATTTCTCACTAACAAATGACGATGTTGGGAAGTAGCTATAATTTGGGTTAACAAACCTCTATCATAATTCATTGCAAAGTGAGAGAGATGGCCCGAGAGTCTATAGCGGTTTAAATCAACATGAATCAGGAAATCAAGGAGCCGTTTCAATAATTTATATGTTCACTGTTCATTGTGTTTCACAGTCCATTGTTTACAAATATGGGAATATTCTGGAAATTAAATCAGAACGTTTATTTGTTAAATTAGTGCTAAGGTATAAGTGCTGTGCTAATCTGTACAATATCTTAAACGTAAAGTATATAAAAAATCAGGTTCACGTTGTATCCCGCATACGGCAGAGTAGACAAGGGGAACTTAGTGTTAAAACACTCCTTTCTCCATTTTCCACTAAATTTTTCGAGGCATTGCGTCTTGAGTGCCTTGATGTCAGAGCGAGGAAATGAAAGTATTAATAAAGATAGATAGAATCATTCATTCCTGCGAGTAGGGATCGAACTCACAACCGTCGCGTTACCGCCACACCGTTGCGCCTCGATGGCCTTATTTGTTACAACATATAAACACCACTTAAACATTTTATTTTATTATACACTTTCATATAAATCGGTTCAGCCATTTTAGATTAAAAAGCAAAATTTCACAATATTAAACCTTGCTCCTCCAGTAAAAGCCGCCACTGCGAAGTGTTGACATAATTGTTTGTGTCGATGCGATGGTCGGTAATAATACGATTTGCCTCACAGATGCGGCTTTTATTATAAAGTTATTGTGTACTACGGTACAACTTTTACTATACAGGTATCTGTATATTTACTATACAGGTACCCAGATTATACACTATACAGGTATAAGTTTATAACTTTGGAATATTGTGAAAATTTTACTATACGGCTTTTTATCTTATGATGTTTTGAAAAAATATGATGTTATTGTAAGTTTTTTTTGTTTCACCCTGTATCTCGCACATAGCAGGGTTAGTAAAGGGATCCAGGTAACGCAGTGTTAAGACACTTTGTTCCCATTAAGAAACTGCGTACACCTCACTTTCTGCTGGTGCGTGTTACAGCTGCACGCTTGTGCCTGCGCCAGGACTGGCCTCAAAGTAGTTTATATGGAGAAATGTCATTCAATACTATAAAATCATTATAAAAGTTATATTATAAAGAAGATAGTAAAAACATCAAATTCAGCTTTCACGCTGTTTCCCACACACAGCAGGGTAGGTAGAGGGAACTCAGCGTTTAGATACTCCGTTCCCCGCCTTGCTCCGAATTTTTCGAGGAGTTGCGTGTTAAATGACGGAACTCAACGCCAGACTTTTGTCTTAGTGCTAGAGCGAAAAAATGAAAATACCCTCGAATAGGAATCGAAGCCACAAACGTACCGTTACAGACACACCACCACCACTCAAATAATAATTATTAATTATTTATTTAATACATAAAAGCAATACATAAATTGAATAGAATTAATTTAATAAAATAAATCGTAGGGCTGTGCTGGCTGTGAAACTAAACACGCATTCACAGCAGCCCTCCCATTCCCATAGAGTATTGTCTCTTGATTTATGTTCATAATTATTATTTGTGGGGGAACAAGAGTTATCTAAATGCAATGTCGGCCTTACAAATTACCGCGATTGTTTTCTATTCAATTCTGAACGATACATTTATTCAGTAGCTTAATTTCTGAGGCGGTTACCGTTACAACCCTTAAACATAAAATTCTTGTTTTTAATATTATATATTAATATTAAATTATTTATCCCTATTGTGTTTTTAAATGATTTGGTTCACATTTTGATATAATATATATTAAAATAATTAAATAATATTCTAAATTAGGCTTTAAATCTGCAAGTAAGTATCATTTGCATTTAAACACAATTTTTTTTTGTCAAAACAGATAATTGATTTATAATCAAAACAAATTATTATTTCCACGGTTTTCATTATAAAATTTAAAAAAAAACTAAAAAAAAAATATTTTT
>JAATLQ010025887.1:19370-32853 GCA_013421005.1 Heliconius erato x Heliconius himera | reverse complement strand
GACTGGTTGTGGGTTCGATCCCCACTCGAGGAGATGAAATATTTACTTAAATTTATATTTCCATTTCTTCGCTCTGGTGTCGAGGTTAAGCGCGGCGTTGAGTTCTGCCACTCAACACGCAATGCCTCCAGAATTCGGCAGAAAGTGGGGAACGGAGTGTCTTAACACTAGGTTCCCTCTGCCTACCCTGCTGTGTGCGGGATACAGCGTGAAGCTAATTTAATTTTTTAATTTTTTTTAAAATATTTTTAAAGACTTGAGTATATGAGATAGGGCTATTCAGTCATTACAAAAACAAACACTCAAACATAATTGGAATTAAAAACGTGGCCCTCATCTTTTTCCATATATATGATTGAGAAATGAGAAAAATATTTAAAAAAAATGTTATGAAAGAAATGAATTACCACATCATTATAGACGAGTGGGTAATAAACCGTGGGCTCTCTATATCGATCGCTACTTAAACCGCAAACCGTTCGAAATTAATTAACTTTTGTGGATTTTAAATGTTCAAGTATATTCAAGTTCAAAATTCAATTAACAAGTCGATTTCTATGAGAATCTGTATATGTATGCGTTGTGATTTGGATGATAATGTTAATTTGGGATGTTAAGTTGGTAATTTTATGACGTTTCCTTTTCTAAATTGATATTATGAAGAATATTGTTTTTTTTTTAGGTTCACGCTGTATCACACAGCTGGTTAGGCAGAGGGAACGTAGTGTTAAGACACTCTGTTCCCCATGTTTCGCCAAATTCTGGAGGCATTGCGTGTTAAAACTCCACGTCACGGTTTGCCTCTACACCAGAGAAAAAAAATAAAAATATTAAATATTTCTTTTTCTCAAATAGGGATTGAACCCACAACCTGACGCGTTTACAGCCGCACGCTTGTGCCCCTGCGCCACGACATGCCTAATGGTATTTTATTATGAGAGTATATTTTTCATATATTACCGGGGACCAGTCGTGGCGCAGCGGCACGAGGTGTGACTGCACAACCGACTGGTTGTGGGTTCGATCCCCAATCGAGGAGATGAAATATTTACTTAAATTTATATTTCTTGAGTGTCTTAACACTAGGTTCCCGCGTTCCCGTAGCGTGAAGCTGATTTTTTTTTTCATAAATTATACATATTTTACCGCTTTGTCGATATTAGAATTTATTTTAAGATTTTGCAGTGACAAAGGAAAACCAAAAAAAATTAAAGTCCAACACCAAAAGCTTTTACATACTCGTGCCTACACCATTTGCGCCGATTTTACTATCTATATTTTTAGTCAAAAATTTAATAGCCACAGCTTTTTGAAGCCGCAAGTTTATCCTATCAATAAATATTTATGACAGGCTTTCCGTTTAGATGATATTGAAAAATTATTTTTCATTTTGTTTCGAAAAAAAAAACATTATTTTGGTTTACGCTGTATCCCGCACATGGTAGAGTAGACAGAGGGAACCTAATGTTAACTGTTAAGTCACACCATTCTCCAATTTCCGCCTAAATTTTGAGACATTCTGTGTTGAATGACGGAATTCAACGCCGAAATTTTATTTTTTTGAAACGAAACGTAAAAAAAAGCGTTTATAAACCTTTTTATATTGAAAGGTTATTTAGGTGAATTTATCACGGTCTGTATATTAGGTATGCTTACGGTATTTCAACTTTGCAATTGCTTCAATAGATCCTAATGGGGTAGACAGCTTTATGGCGCCCTCTCTATATGAATGAGAGCGTAATGAATACAATTTTACTAGGATTTTTTTATTTCTAATTTAAAATTATCTTAAAATATACAAATAATAAATAAATCAGTTTCACGCTGTATCCCGCACACAGCAGGGTAGGCAGAGGGAACCTAGTGTTAAGACACTCCGTTTCCCACTTTCTGCCGAATTCTGTAGGCATTGCGTGTTGAGTGGCAGAACTCAACGCAGCGCATTGCCTCGACACCAGAGCGAAGAAATGGTAAATTTAAGTAAATATATCATCTCCTGGAGTGGGGATCGAACCCACAACCAGTCTATTTACAGTCACACTTTTTGCCGCTACGCCACGAGTGGCCTCAAATTAAAAAAAAAAGATAAAATATCTTATACTATATAGAAAATAAATCAGCTTCACGCGGTATCCTGCACATAGCAGCGTTAAGTTAAGGGGGAACCTAGTGTTAAGACACTCCGTTCCTCACTTTCCACCGAACTTTCTTGGCATTGTATGTTTTAGCGGTGGAACTGAACGCCGCGTTTTACAGCTTCTGTAAGTAAGTAATAATAATAATATGAATATAGCTTACAGTTAGTAGAAGTAGCGTGAAACTTGATTTAGTTAAATGTTGAACATTTACAGATAAATCGGGTTCTATTCAAATGTAATCGATAGTTTCGAAAAGTTTTGTTAGATCCAGAGTATTGTTTCCATTTGTTAACTTAACTTAACTTAGCTTCACGCTTTATCCCTCGCGGGGTAGTCAGAGAGAACGGAGCGCCAAACGCTACGGTAAACGGTTTCCATTTGTTGTTAGGACGATTTGAGCTTTAGGTTATTAGAGGTAATTTATTTGAGCAATCATACAAACATAATTATAATAAATAATAAAAAATAGTATTTTTAAATATTTTTTTGTTTTGTTAATCTCTTTATTATTATTAAATCAGCTTCACGCTGTATCCCGCACACGGCAGGGTCGGCAGAGGGAACCTAGTGTTAAGACACCCCGTTCCTCACTTTCTGCTGAATTCTGGAGGCATTGCGTGTTGAGTGGCAGAAATCAACGCCACGCTTTGCCTCGACACCAGAACGAAGAAATGGTTATATAAATTTAAATAAATATTTCATCGCCTCGAGTTGGGATCGAAACCACAACCAGTTTTACAGTCACACTTTGTGCCGCTGCGCCACGACTTATTATTATTATTAAAATTAAATTGTTTAAATAAATATTATAAAATTCATATAATGAACAATTTGTTGAGTATTTATCTATTGATGCTAATTCTAGACAGATAGACATGATTAATATCATATTTTTACGTTCTCCATCTTTTTCATTAGCTTCATTGGCATAGGAATTTATTCTGTTAAAATACTCCGTTTCCCACTTTTCGCCGATTTTTCAAGGCATTCCGTATTGAATTGTGGAACTGAACGCCGCGTTTTTGCCTCGGGATTCGCTTTGAGAGGCCAAGGCGAAGAAATTAAAATAATAAATAATAATACGTTCCCCCCATCGGAAATCGAAACCACAACCGTCGCATTACAGTACCACGCTTGTGCCCCTGCGCCACAACGGTCTCTTCGCTTAACTTAAATATCAAAAGATCACGCAAAATACGGTTGCTTAGCCTGTGTACCGACACGGGCTGCGTACCGAGCAACAAGCACTAGAAAGTAGCTTGCCTTTGCCACTCTTCATTCAACCACGAACAGGTTATGACTAGCGTGACCATTCTTTGTTCGGCTCAAAATGGGACATTTTTATTTGTAATTTTAATTATTTTTAAATATTGTATTAAAAAGGGAAATCAGTTTCACGTTGTATCCCGAAAACGACAGGGTAGGTTGAGGGAACATAGTGTTAAAACACTCCGTTCCACACTTTCAGCTGATTTTGGGAGGAACTCAACGCCGTGCTTTACTAAAGTAGCATTTGACTTTTTGTCAAAAACATTTGTACTTACCCGGTGGCATTATTAGGGACACCGGGATACAAAAGCTTAAAACAGGGCGGGAACATTAAAAAAGGAACGTCTGGTCACCTTAGTTATGACTCGCTTAAGCCACACATTTAGATACAATTTACAATACTCACGCACACACACGCCGACATAATTCGAAGTCACTGTTCAGGGCACCTCGACGCATCTTTTTTCACAAACAGGTTCCCGTACCCAACAACGGGTGACTCAGAGCGGGGTGTTTTGTAAGTATTACAGAATTGGTTTCGTTACAATCGTACACACTGGGTCGTTCAATTGATCGTTGCTACATCTTTTTCTATAGTATACGTTCGTATTTTGTACGGCTGTAGGCCGAATATTTCATTTCTGTACAAATTTTCAACACAATGATAAAGATAGAAAGTATGTATAGGTCGTTGGTTCGATTTTACTGAAAGTTATGATTTATTGCTAAGGTATAATCGTAAGAAATACATTAAAACGTTTTTGGATTTTTATAATTTTATACTGCATAAATTATTTATATTTTTTCACGTGATTTTAATCTTTTAAATAATTGATGTAATTGCAATAAAATAATGAAATAAAATAATATTTATTAAAATTGAAAAATAATATAGTAAATGTAATAATTAAAATATTATTATAAATAACAATTTGAAAATTGTTTTGAGGTCAGTCGTGGCGCAGGGGTACAAAGTGTGACTGTAAAATCGACTGGTTGTGGGTTCGATCCCTACTCGACGAAATTAAATATTTATTTGCATTTATACTTTCATTTCTTCGCTCTGGTGTCGAGCCAAAGCGCGGCGTTCAACACGCAATGCTTTCGGAACTTGGCGGAAAGTGAGAAACGGAGTGTCTTAACACTAGGTTTCCTCTGCCTACCCTGCTATGTGCGATTAATCATCGCAAAAAATAATTTAAAATTTACAAATGTGTTCTGAGATTATGACTTTCATACATACATACATAATACAAGAATTATTAACATTAGTTCTTTACTTACTGTGTCTCCTTACTAATATTTTGTTACTGTTTCATACATAATATAAGGTTATATAGAGTATAAATGCGATCAACTGATAAGGAAAAAAAAAGATATTCTCATCACACAAAAGGAATTGATTTATTGTGTTGAAAACACGTGTGCGTAAACTTAGAAGCAAAGGTATTTGGTTTAAAAAGGGCTCTACCTGCTCGTAGAGTTCTCAAAAGTTGTAACACAAGAATCGTATTCATTTAGGCCAGTCGTGGCGCAGGAGACTCGTTGTGGGTTCGAACCCTCGATTACTTTAGTAAATTAAATATTTATTTAAATTTATATTTTCATTTCTTCGCTCTGGTGTCGAAGGTACGCGCGGCGTTGAAATCCGTTACTCAACACGCAATGCCTCAGACTTCGGCGGAAAATGGGGAACGGAGTGTTTTAACGCTTGGTACCCTCTGCCTATCCTGTGTGCGGGATGCAGCGTGAAGCTGATGTAATTTTGATTTAATTTAAATGTATATTTTCATTTCTTCGTTCTCGTGTCGAAGTTAAGCGCGGCGTTGAGATCCGTTACTCAACACTCAATACCTCCAGACTTCGGCGGAAAATGGGGAACGGAGTGTCTTAACGCTTGGTTCCCTTTGCCTACTCGCTGTGTGTGGGATACAGCGTGAAGCTTATTACAACAATCGTTCTCAAAGGACATCTCTAATTGAAGTTGGTTTATTAGTTTCTCGTTATACATATCACCTACATATGTATATATTTCCGTGTTAATTACTATTTGAAAACTGTTGTGACCGCTTTGATTTTAGATATATTAAGGTTTAAAAATTATAAAAAAAAATTATTAGATATACATCCTTACAATTTTCGTAATACCGGGTAGTTTAATATTATTATTACAAATTTCACTTTTATTTTATTATTATTATTACATTCAAAATCTTTTAGAGTCAATTATGTATCTATAAATGATCCCTAAAATATATTAGATATTTGTTGCCCCGGGATAAGGAAGATAGCTCTACCTGCTGTTTATAATGCACTTACATTACAATACGAGGCAAAATAATGGTTATAATGGTGGATGCTTTTTATTATTATACAATAGATGCTGGTCTTGAGGTGATTGTGAGAGAATCGTTGGGGGATCTCGACTAAAGATCCTTGACCTGCCTGTTTTACAATGTCTATAGGGCCTAATAATTAAAAAACCGGACAAGCGCGAGTCGGCTCGCCCACCGGGGGTTCCGTACAAAAATTAGAGGTCTCGCTCTTTTTCTGAAATTCAACCTTAATTTAGCTAGAGCCCTTTCATTTGATACCTCACTTGAACTAGCGGCTTAAATACCACATTTTTGCTCCTTTTAAGGCTATTATTTTTTAGTATTTAATCACAAATTTATAGTTTCAAGATTTTTTTTCTCAACTAGTACTACCTGTAGAGGCTAGTTACCACATTTTATATTTCTAGGTCAACTGGAAACACTGGAAATGTAGAAACACATTTTTTCAGGAAATCATGGGGCCGTAGATCTAGATATATGGTTTGAATTTCGACTCGATATCTCTAAGTGTTCCTGAGATAAAGGCTCTTAACAGACAGACAGACAGACAGACGGACGGACAACAAGATACAGAACCCTAAAAAGATACAAAAACCACTATTACGAATACACATATTCCATTGTAGATAAATAAAATAAGAATAAAATTGTAACACAACAGTTTTTATCTTCTTATAAGGCCACAAAAAAAAACTAAGTTATACTTACTAAAGGACACGATGACCCAATTCTTAAGTTATTAATAAAATCGATAGTTCAGGACTATAAATGTTGTAAACACGTTTCTATATCGAGTTTTTATTCGATAAATGGATGTAGAGGGAGACAGATGTAAGAAACATCACATGATTCGTGGGAAACGATGGTAACAAGAATTCTGTCCTTCCTTTCGCTTACTTTTAGTCTTTGTATACAGTTATATTAGGTACAAACGTAATTCCCTCAAAATACCTTTTCTTTTTCCGAATGTGACCATATTTTATTCGAATATATACAATTATAGACTTTAGTAAATATATATATATATATATATATATATATATATATATATATATATATATATATATATATATATATATATATATATATATATATATATATATATATATATATATATATATATATATATATATAGATATATATATCTGGTGTCGAGTTTAAGCGCGGCATTGAGTTCTGCCACTCAACAAGCAATGCCTCCAGAATTCGGCAGAAATTGGGGAACGGAGTGTCTTAACACTAGGTGAAGATATTCCTAAAATTTATGTTAAAAAAATCAACATTATACCGTTCTCTTAATTAAATTAATTATATTGTAAATAATAAGTTATTCATACATATGTTATGTAAATACTTTTTAGAATATTTCATAATACATCAAATAAATTCGACTCACAATGCGTAACGAGCACGCGTGCCTAACGGTAGAGCGTTTCGTGATATACTATGATATGTAAAAGTTTCTATTATGTCGATTACGCTTCACGCTGTATCCCGCATATAGTAAGTAGGCAGAGGGAACCTAATGCTAAAACACTCCGTTACCTACTTTTCGTTAAATTCGAGGCATTGTGTGAGTGGCGGAGTTTTTCCTAGTTAACAGAGAAATTTCCCCAAGTGGGAATCGAACCCACTACCACGGCGTCATAACGGCTTCAATTTTTTTTAAAGAATAATCATTATAGTATTTAAAGAAGTGGACATAATTAAGACTGGTATCGAAGATTTATTTTATGAACAGTATATAAATGCCACATTTTAGTTTTGCTCGTTTATTTTTTTATTATAACAAAATATAATTATATTTCAGGTCAGTCGTGGCGCAGGGGCACAAAGTGTGACTGTAAATCGACTGGTTGTGGGTTCGATCCCCACTCGAGGAGATGAAATATTTCGTTATTTATATTTCCATTTCTTCGCTCTAGTGTCGAGGCAAAGTGCGGCGTTGAGTTCTGCCACTCGACACGCAATGCCTCCAGAATCCGGCAACAAGTGGGGAACGGAGTGTCTCGAACACTGGGTTCCCTCTGCCTACCCTGCAGTGTGCGGGATACTGCGTGAAGCTGATAAAAAAACAAAAATAATTATATTAAGGACAAAAAGTAGGTAATAGTAAATTCGTAGACAGTTGGAGCATAAGTTCGAATGGTGGTTGGTATCGCTGTGCAGCGATCCGTCAAGTCTGATTACCGAGTGGAAACTGGCTCCCAAACTATTTCGCGTCGTATTTTGGATTATCGTTGTACTTTTGGATGCATTTTAATAGATTCAACATTTCATTCGTATGAAACTGTTATAATAAAAAAAATGCTTGACTGTATGTATTTTTTTCTTTATTCGAAGTGATTTAAGATTTATGAAAGTAAAATGAAGCAACTTCACGCTGTATCTCGCACACAGCAGTGTAGACAGAGGTAACCTAGTGTTAAGACACTCCGTTCCCCACTTTCCGCGAAGTTCCGGAGGTATTCGCGTATTGAGTGGCGAAACTCAACGCCGCGTTTTGCCTCGACACCAGAACGAAGAAATGAAAATATAAATGTAAATAAATATTTCATTTCCTCCAGTGGGTATCGAAGAAAAAAAATTAAATAAAACGAACGATGTTTATTTTCGCCATTTTCGAAAATCAGAGGGAAGATAGGAAATAGGAGTGTCTTAATTCTAGGGTTCCAGATACCCTTTTCCTACCCCGCTAAGTTCAGGGTAAATGTCGGAATATAGTGTCAAGCTAAAATGATTTAGGACAGACCACAATCTTGGTGACCAGCGCCATGTCTTTAAGATCTAAAGTCTTAGAAAACTTTATATAATAGTATTGAGTGGCATCAGACTGCTCTCACCCGCATTCGATGTTCCACAGTCAACGAACTCTTTACATAGTATTTACACTCGCAATAGTGACCGTTGTGCGCTTAATCCATTTTACTTACATCTGTAATTAAGCCTGCAGTAAACGGATCCAAATTTAAAGATTTAAATTTTAAATGTCAACTATTTTCTCTTACATTTTATAAAGTCGATTTAACTTGACCAATACTTTACGCTAGAGACTAATATTTTTTAAACATTAATACAGATTTTGAGGCCGGTCGTGGCGCAGCGGCACGAAGTGTGACTGTGACACCGACTGGTTGTGGGTCCGATCCTCACTCGAGGAGATGAAATATTTACTTAAATTTATATTTCCATTTCTTCGCTCTGGTGTCGAGGCTAAGCGCGGCATTGAGTTCTGCCACTCAACACGCAATGCCTCCAGAATTCGGCAGAAAGTGAGGAACGGAGTGTTTTAACACTAGGTTCCCTCTGCCTACCCTGCTGTGTGCGGGATACAGCGTGAAGCTGATAGTTTTTTTATATTAGTTAATAGAGAATGTAAAGTTAAATTTACCTGTTAAAGTCAGGAAGGTCACGGTTAAGTATCTCAAGTGCGTTCATTTTTTCGTTTTGGAATGGGTCGAGACTGTCAATCGGTCGATTTTCGATTTTATATAGAGCATCTCCATTACGCCATCACAAATAGCTTCGAAGTATAAGACATTTAGCGTGAGAAAGTAGAGAAGAATGCCGATTCAAAAATACAGAAGCATTACTAAAAATTACAGCATTTAATCACATTAAGGTTGGACTCACAAAATGTTTGTTTCCCACAAATTTTCTAAAAATTACTGGTTTCTTGTAAAACATTCCAATCCGATAAGTAGACCTTTAGGGCGTTCTGTCTGTAATTTAGACTTGTTTGTTGATTGAAAGTATTGGTGGGTTTTGTTTATCTTTTGTGTAAGTAAAAATTTTACATGTATTTTCTAAATTCATTAATTAATAGCTTTTAATATTAACTTTTTTTTTATTAGCTTCACGCTTTATCCCGCAAGCAGAGTAGGCAGATGGAACCTAGCGTTAAGACACTCCGTTCCCCACTGTCTGCCGAATTCTGGAGGTATTGCGTTTTAAGTGGCAGAACTCATACTCTTAAATACTCAAATAGACTTAAGTAAAGTAATAAAGAGGCCAGTCGTGGTCCAGGGGCACAAAGTGTGACTATGATCGCAACAGGTCGTGGGTTCGATTCCCAGTCGAAAAATAAAATATTTAATGCTCACATAACATTCTAATGTCAAGGTAAATCGCGGCGTTGAATTGCGTCACTTAACACGCAATGCCTCCAAAATTAGATATAAAATTGGGAACGGAATATCTTAAGACTAGATACTCTTAGCCTACCCTGCTGTGTGCGGGATACAGCGTGATACTAAAAAAAAATAGAAATCCCCTCGAATTTCCAGTGCTGTTGTTCCGCGGTGTGGTTAGGTAATTACGATTGGGCGCTAATTTTGCGATGTTCAAACTGGCAATTATCGAGTAATATGAATTCTGATTGATAATTACCTTCATCTGAAAATTTGGCAATACAAACACGATATATCGAGCGAACGCATATTAAATTATATTTTAAGTAGATGTATTATTGGGGCCAGTCGTGGCGCAGGGGCACAAAGTGTGACTGTGAACGTGACAGGTTGAGGGTTCGATTCCCACTCGAGAAATGAATTATTTAATATTTTCTTTTATTCTCCCTGTTGTTCCCTCACTCAACACGCAATGCCTCCAGAATACGACAAAAAATAGGGAACGGAGTGTCTTAACACTAGGTTCCATTTGTCTACCCTGTGTTGAATAAAAAAGATGTACTATATAATACCAGTTTCATAAAATTCGAATTTAAAGCTTTGCCCATTGTTATAACTATTAAATATCTATTATAATAACAAAAGAAGAAATAAATTTCTTACATTATTATTTCTGTTTCAGGTAGCCCATTCGTTTGATAAATGGTGAGCGAGGAGACCTGATTCAATATTATAAAGAGTTCTTGTTTCTATTGAAAACCCTAACAATGGTCATAGATTTTCTCTACGACGAAGCTCGAAGGTCGCTAAAAGGTCGTAATGTGGCGCAGTGACTTCATTGCCTTCAAAGGCCTAAAGCCTAGGCTTTTATAAAAATTGAATATTCCAATGTTCGGAATACTACTTTGTGCATCCATGAATACTTTATATTTTTACATATATTTTAACAGCATATAATTTCGATCCGTAAATATTAGTATTAATTACGATGGCTGTCGTGGCAGGTGTTAACGCGACGGTTGTGGGTTCCATTCCTAATCGGGGGTGTGAATTATTATTAAAATAAAAAAAATATAATCATCTTTACGCTGTATTCTGCAATACAGCAAGGTAGACGGGGGGAACATAGTGATAAGATTCTTCTTTCCCCACTTTTGGTTCAATTTTTGAGGCATTGCGTGTTGAGTGGCGGATCTCAATGTCGGGCTTTTGCCTTGGTGCCGTTTCTGGTACCAAGCTAAGGTGTTGAGTTCCACTACTAAACGCGTACGGAAAGAACGGAAGGTGGGTAACGGAATGTCTTAGCACCAACACTAGGTTCCCTTTGCCTATCTTGCTATATGCGGGATACACCGTGAAGCTGAAAAAAAAAACAATTGCATATTCATTCTCCAAACGCTTTAATTATTATTTCTCACTTAAATACAAAATTAATTAATTTAATTTAAAATTATTTAAAATTTACAAAAATAAAATAATAAATTTACATGTAAAGTTGTTACATATTGTTTAAACGATCATTATATTAGCATATCACTTCAATTATCCACACCGTGTGTGCGTTATAATTGTTGTAAATTTACATTATTACAGGCTGTTGCTGTTATCGTATAGTAGTAGGTGCTGTTTACGTACTAGGAAGTAAGTGATGTAAGTTCGAATTGATTATTGAAAAAAAAAATCAGCTTCACGCTGTATCCCGCACACAGCAGGGTAGGCAGAGGGAACCTAGTGTTAAGACACTCCGTTACCCACTTTCTACCGAATTCTGGAAAAAATGGAAATATAAATTTGTGTTATATATTACATCTCCTCGAGTGGGGATCGAACCCACAACCAATCGGTTTTACAGGCAAACTTTGTGCCGCTGCGCCACGACTGGCCTCTTTGATATTATTTGTAATTTTCGTCTACATCATTTTTGATTTTGATGTCGAAAAACGGTTAAGAGCGAGTTGGATTCGCCAACGTGACTTCCGTACCAATTTCAAGATCAACTGCATTTTGTTAAGAAACTACAAAAATAAACTTTTATTTATTTTTTTCTATTAAATAATAACGTTTTTTCACTTTTCGGATTTACATTACTTATATTTTGAATTCTTACTTCTTGCTAAATTACATTACTGTAGGTCCATACGACCTATAAGCCCAATAGGTTTGAGATAAATGAGCCTTGACAGACGAACAAACGAACAACAAACTCATACTATAGGAAAAAAAAAATCTTTTTAAGTGCTTCAATTTAATTTCTATAAAAAAATAGTTCAGAATAAGAAACCTTTTGCAATACATAACATATCAGCTAGCCGCCATAATAAGAAGAAAAAGTACGAAGCTACCTCCACAATGAGATGCGACGAAGAAGCGCAGTCACGTACGCTGTGACGGTTTATCCCACTTTCCAGTTTTCATCGCCCAGAATAATAAATAATAAAATACATTTATTCCGCTTCAACTCAATCCAAGTTTTGTATTCTTTGAATGTACCCGCGAAATATGACACGGCTTCTCCGAGTTTGCAAAACTGAAATAAAGTGTGGGCTTTAAATGTTTATATTTGAAAGTCTTATGGATATATTATGTAATTTGAGGCCAGTCGTAGCGCAGAGGCACGAAGCGTGACTGTAAACGTGACTGGTTGTGGGTTCGATCCCCACTCGAGGAGAGGAGATTTATTTAAATGTATATTCTCATTTCTTCGCCCTGCTGTCGAGGCAAAGCCCGGCGTTGAGTTCCGCTGTTCAACACGCAATGCGTCCAGAATTCGGCGGAAATTGGGATCGGAGTGTCTTAACACTCGGTTCCCTTTGCCTACCCTGTGCGTGGGATACAGCGTAAAGCTAATTTGTTTTTTTTTTTTAATGGAAATATTATTTTTAATATATTGACATTATTATAGCGTATATTTAATTAAACTACAACTTAATTTACTTTACGTTTAAACAACTAAACATTTTATACAAAGAAACATTACAAAAACCCGTGTACGAGTCGTTAAAGCGAATCAAGTCCACGTTGGGAATTCGGAATGCGTGTCTTGCGGGGTTTGGGCTCAATTACGTGCCGTATACCTTAGAGATTCATCACGTTGCCTACAAATATTCAGGCTGTATTACGGACGTAGCAGGGGATGCAGAGGGAACCTGGGAACCTAGTGTTAAGAAACCGTTCCCCATTTACCTCCAACTATTGTTCATCTTGTACGTATATGTAACGCTACACAAATCAGGTTCCATGTCGACCTTAACTCTCAGTATGATAAACAGAGAAAGTCCCAACATGAGAAAACAGTGTTATGAAACACGAGAACGATGTAAGCGAATACAGAAGTTTTCCATCTTGCAAGTATGAAGATAAATGGGTGGAGGGCATTGAGCATTCACATTCAGCTTATAATATTTTTTATATATTTTTGCAAAGATATACGTATTTATATTTTTTTATATAGAAATATACGTTGTTTGTTATAAACATTTCTTATACATATATATATTATGGGGTGGACGGTGGAAAAGAAAAATAGATTTTAGAAGTAGTATTTATAAAATTATCCTATAATCACAAAATTCATTTCAGCGAGATCGAAGTTACGTGAAAATATTATCAT
>JAATLQ010025868.1:0-14507 GCA_013421005.1 Heliconius erato x Heliconius himera | reverse complement strand
TTGGTCACGTTACGCGCCGGCCTAGGAACTATGTCGGATGCAAGTGCCTTGCTATGTCAGTCCCTGGAGTGAGACCTCTCGGACGCCCAAAGAAGCGCTGGTTGGATGTCGTGAAGCAGGACATGAGAGCCAATGGTCTAACCACCGAGGACGCTAAAGACCGTGCAAAGTGGAGTAGGTTAAGTAGGAAGGCAGACCCTGGCAAAAGCCGGGACTAATGCCAGGAAGAAGAAGAAGAACACAAATATTAAATGTTATCGTTTTCTCGTCCTGGAAACGAGCCAAAGCGTGGCGTTCAGTTCTGCCAGTCAACATATAACACGTACGGATGGAGTGTCTTAACATTAGTTCCCTCCACCTCCCCTGCTACGAGCGGTATACAGCGTGAATCTAAAAATAAATAATGTTTTTGCATATTTCTTTTAAAAAAATCTCGTATTACAGTTTCTATGTAACGCGAGATTTTTTAGAAATAAATACACAAAAACATGTAAAATCTGCCATTTTTAATTTTCCTTAAACAAAAAACAACAGTACTATGATTGGAGGGTAGAAATCAATACGCCGAGTCATTATAAAAGCGACCCCGTCTCGGTCCGTTAGATCTTGTTAAAATACAATCATTTTAAATATTATAAACCTTTTGTTGTTATAATATGCTTGTTTTATGCCATTCTGGAATACTTTGGCGTTTTTATTGCTTTAAGTCTCATTCAGAGATGCCGATTAGGGTTTAAGTGACGTTAAATGTGTGCGTTGGTGACAGTTAATCTAATTTTAGTGAAAATAGTATAAAAATATATAAAAATCTTATGTTATTAATTATATTTTACTATATTTATTACACACATTTTAATTTGAACCAGTAGCTATTAATATTAACGCCTCAAACTAAAAAACTTTTCAGCTTTATAATATAATAATATATAAGTATACATTGTACTTAACATATAATATTTATAATTTATATGTTTAATTAAATTTCTTATATTAATATTATATTTATTATTATATTGTTTCTTCCTTTAACAGATATCTCGGGGTTCCCCGTGTCAAAGACAAGTCCTCAGTTATTGCACTTAAGGGGACTTTTGAAAGGTTAGGGTTTGGAATAACAAAAAGTATTAATGCAACGCTAGTGATGCTATTAACATAATTAATGTAGTTGTTTTTTTGCGTTTCCTTCCCTATTTTATTATAATATAGGGTCCTTACACCAGAATTTTTTAATAATAATAGTACGCATACCTTCCCGGTCTTGTGAACTAGAAGTTATAGTTTATTATTAGAAGCTTTTTTCAATTCCACGCCGGATCCCGTATGAAGCAGGGTAGGCAGAGAAAGCTTAGTGTTAAGACACTCCGCTACCCACTTTCCGCGGAGTTCTGGACGCATTGCGTGTTAACTGACGGAACTCTAAGCTGCTCTTTGCCGCGAAGAAATGAAAAAGTATATATATATATTTCATTTCCTCGAATGGGAATCGAATCCACAACCTGTCGCGTTTACAATCATACGCTTGTGCCTCTACATCACGGCTGGCCTCGTTATTAGTACATCTTAACGTCGATCTTTTTCAGTCATACTGTAAGAGGCTGTCGTGATCCAGTGTGCTTGTAGGTTCGATATCAGTAGAGTGATTAGAATTAAAATATTTTAGTATAACACAGCGCGGCGTTAAATTCCGCCACTCAATATGTAATGTCTTGAAAATTGAGCGTAGTGACCTAAGACAAGGTTCTCTCCGGCTACCATGCTATACTTGTGAGATATGTAAACCTAAAAAAACATAAAATATTTGCACAAAAATAAAAAAAGGCTGTATTTGTATAAAATAATATTTAATGTTTGCTCTACAGATGTATTTGCTTAACGTATTAACGAAGCTATTTATTCAATTTAACCGAACCTGATATGGATATAACAAATAAAATCTAAATCCATTTTAGTATTATATATTTATATTAGTTTAAATAATATATATTTTTTTAACTTCACACTGTATCCTGCACATAGCAGGGTAGGCAGAAGGAACCAGGGAACCTAACGAAGGTTAAATCTAACCCATTAAGATATATTCGTCTTCTAATTTTCCGCCAAATTCTGAAGGCATTGCGTATTAAGTAGTGGAATTTAACTAAGATAGGAAATTAAAATTAAATAAGAAGATATGTGCGATGACTCAGACCTCCGACGCAGAAGAAAACACATTAAAATTATTACTGTGACAAAATATAGGACATAACATCACAATCTTTACTAAACAGATAAAAAAGAACGAGGCCAGTCGTCGCGCAGCGGCACAGTGTGACTGTAAAACTAACTGGTTGTGGATTCGATTCACACTCGAGGAGATGAAATATTTACTTAAATTTACATTTCCATTTCTCATCGAAGCTGATTTTATTATTGTAAAAAAATAACATTATCTGCCAGTTTATAAACATTTGCATATTGAAATCAGTGATTCCTTTTTATAACACATACAAAAGAAAAAACATATTAAATTTTCACATACTATTGTGTAAGATTTCAACTCAAAACTATCACATGTTTAGTTCCAACAAATTCCACAGACATTGTGTATTTAGTAGCGGAACTGAACGCCGCGCTTTATCTCAACACCACAGTAATAAGCAATGTTTTATGTAAATATTCCATAAACTTTATAGTTTATTTAACAAAACAAAACGCTATAACTAACTTTAATTCGATGTAAATTCGTTCCCAAAGTTGGTAACTGGAAAAATGCATTCACCCGCTAACAGTTCTTGGTGGAAGTTCCAAGACGTATAATTACTTCGAGCTGATTGCAAGACTTCATTTTAAAGTAAACCCGCTGAAGTAGACAATTTGGGGATGAAATCCATTTGAAATTTAAGCTGTTAGTGCTTTTCAGTTTTTTTGTCCTTTTTAGGCTTTTTAAGTGAGTTATTTAGCTTCTTAAAGGCCATCTTGGGTACTAGGATGTGACTGTAACGCGACAGTTTTGTGTCCGATCATTATATATTTATATTTTGATTTTTTCGCTCTCACACCAAGGCAAAAGCCCGGCGTTGAGTTCCGCCACTTTTTTTGATCGAAATCTCAGAATCGGCAGAAAGTAGGGAACGAAGTTTTACTTAACAATAGATTCCCTCTGCTTATCCTGCTATACGCGGGATACAGCGTAAAGCTGATTTTGAGCTCTTTTAACAGGTAATTTAGTTTCTATGGATATTAGTAGGTTCGTTGAGATTAATAAGAGCTATGCTATTCCGCTGTATAATCCTCTTTTCAATAATCACCGTGATTGGTTAGTTGAGATGGAGAATTGTTTTCAAGGCTACTTACCTATAGGATTGGATAATATTGGTATTTTTTATTAAAAATTTAAATAATTTTTGACAGACTGTAAACGCGACGGTTGTGGGTTTGATTCCCACACAGCGCAAAAAATATTAATATTTTCTCGCTCTGGTAACAAGACAAAGCGCGGCGTTGTGTTCTACCACTCAACACGCAATGTTTCGAAAACTGGGCAGTGTTTGGGGGATCGTCTTGATACTTACATATGCGTGAAGCAGCAGTGAAGCTATAAAAAAAGCTTATATACTTAAATAACAATTTAAAAGAAATAATATCACATTTTATATAATTTAATGGATCATAAATCAGCTTCACGCTGTATCCCGCACACTGCAGGGTAGGCAGAGGGAACCTAGTGTTAAGACACTCCTTCATCATATTAGCAATTATTCAAAAATATTATTTTATTCACATTTCATGCAATTTTGAGACTGTTTTACTTGAAGTAGAAAGCTAGAAATGCATATTTGCTTGACAAAAAGCTACACGACTCAGAGTTTACCTATTCAAAGCTCCTTGTGGTGATCAAATACCACTGTTTATTCAATGCAACGTTGTTAGTTTTAATTTTTTTAGTACATTCTACGGAAAATGGAACCGGAGTATATTAGCACTAGGGCTCTACCGTGCACCATCGATCACCCAAATATTTAAGGAGAGCAGAAGTATCATCAAATATAAGAAATATCTTTTAAAAGAATCTAGAAGACCGTCAGTCTTTTAAATGCCAAACATCATTTTGATATTGAGAAGGACACTTCTAGATCTCATTAAATCAAGCTATTTTTGATTTCTTTTTTAAGTCTGACGTAACTTCACTTCCGTCAGTAACTTTATAAAGAAAACTACAGAATCAAAAACAGATTCTTAAAGTTTGTGGAGTAAAATAACACATAAAAAAAGGACTAGCTGTAAAAAAGCTATACAGGAAACAGCAAGCTGGTTTGTTTTTAAGTAAAATCAAATCAGCTTGCAGCAGGTTAGGCAGAGGGAACCTAGTGTTAAGACACTCCGTTCACCACTTTCTGTCAAATTTTCCGAACTTAAAGTTGTTCCCCTAAGCCATGATGGCTTTTAAATATATTGGGCTAAAAATAAAAATGTAGTAAAGTCAACATTTTATTTTATATAATAAAGGATATGTGCGAAAGAGTCAATACAATTATACGCGCGACTGCACTCGATATGCAGTACAGGCCAATATTCATCAGAAAATGGGTTATGTTGAATTTTCCTTTGTTGGGATGGATGAGCGAATTGAGAGAAACAAATACAAATAATTAATATAATTTTATTTTCAATTTTGTGTGAGTAATTTTGTAAAACCAGTCCAGTATACGTGACAGATTTAGGCGCTGGTAAGGCTAGGTTCCTATGTTCCCATTGCCTTCCCTGCACTAGCGAAATACAGCATAACACTAGCGATATATAGCAGCTTATGCCTCTGCGCCACGACTGGCCTCAATAACATATTAGATGTATATATTTTGATCTAATATAACTAATGCCTACAGTGACAAAGCATGATAGTACATTATTGTCGGTAAGAAAAAATATTTAAACTTGTCACAAGAATGTAATTATAAACTCGATATGTTTTAGGTTCAATTTCTACTTAGGGAAATGAAGTATTTATTATTTTCATCTCACTTTAGTTACGAGGCAAAATGCGGTGTTTAGTTCCGCCACAACACGCAATGCCTCAAAAATTCGATGGTAAGCGGAACGGATGTACCTTAATGGGTTACGGAGATGAGCTACCAAATTATGTTTCCAGCATACAAAATAATTTGAGCAATATGCAAAATAATTAATCTTTTAAGCAACAATAAACTAACGTAACCTAATTTTTATTGGAAATATTATATATGGAAAATCAACTACAATAAATACAACTTCATTATTCAAGTTGTATTTATTGAAGCTGATTTTCCATTTGTAGGGTTGCAAATTAAAAAAAATTAGGTTAATTTATTCCCCACATTATATAATAATTATATAAACCTACATCCGCAAAGCGCGACGTTTCGAAATTCAACGCGAAGTGCCCCCAGAATTCGGTGGAAAGTGGAAAACGGAGTGTCTTAACACTAGGTTCCCTCTGCCTACACCGCTGTGTGCGGGATGCAGCGTGAAGCTGATTTTGATTTATATAGCGATCCCGTAGCACGACTATTGTGCCACGATACTATCACTTAAAGCATTAAATATCATAATTGTAACATTGATTTGGTTAAACAAACGAAATTAGAGCTTGCCACTCAATATACAATACAAGTATGGACCGGAAATTGATCCATGGGCGAAGGTTCCACTTACTATTTGGTGGTCTTTCAGCTCGTTTGTTCTTTTTTCTTGCTTTTACTAAAAATCTGTCTTTTTGTCAAAAGAAATGCGATTAAAAAATTATATTATTATATAGAAGAAGAAGGAGATTTCGATTGCATTTTTGGGTGATACTGGATTATGGTCATCTGAAAAGCGTGAGGAGCCCCCGAAGGGCATGTATAAACAGGTTCGTGACAGGTGAGCGGTGGTGTGGCGGAACCTAACTTCGTGGTATGTCCCGCTGTACCATGGAACCTAAAATAATATAAATACAGTCCCTTCATCGTGAGCAGATCTAACCTGTAACAATCGCTTACTGTCAAACTCTTGTCCACTACACCACCATAGCGTGAAAGTATTCTTCTTTTTAGCTTCACGTTTTGCTCTAGATATAGCAGAGAATAAAGACACTCTGATCTCCACTTTGAGCCTAAAACGTAAAAACGACATGTTGAGAAACGGAACACAACTCCGCAATGTCAGATATTCTATGTTAATTATAATAAACCTTCCATTTCCATTGTAACATAACCCTAATTTTGTATAACAAATATTCCCAACCTCAATTGTTACTGTATGCGAAGGCAATTTCCAATTAGGCCTTCATTTATAATTCTGCTAGATCTCTTCGGGATTGCGCTTCCACTGTGGTGTTGCGTATATGAATATGACTGATTAAAAATATCACCTAGCCGTGTAGCTAGTATTACTGAAAAAAAAATGTGTAGTGTTAGTGTTTAACTGCTTCTTTTTTGGGCTCACGCTGTATCCCGTACAGGGCAGCGTAGGCAGCGTGAAACCTGGGAATCTAGTGTTAGGACACTCCGTTCCCATTATGTCAGTTCCGTTTCCGACTTTTTGACGAATTCTGGAGGAACTGCGTGTTGATTGGTGGTACTTAGCGTCGTGCTTTGCCTCGCTACCAGAGTGAGGAAATGAAAATATCAAATGTTTCCTTACCTCGATTGGGCATCGAACCCACAATCTGTCGCGGTTATAGTTGCACGCTACTGCGTCACGACTGGCATAAAACTCGATGTAATTTTTTTTTTATTAGCTTCACGCTGTACCCCGCACACAGCAGGGTAGGCAGAGGGAACCTAGTGTTAAGATACTCCGTTCCCCACTTTCTGCCGAATTCTGGAGGCATTGCGTGTTGAGTGGCAGAACTAAACGCCGCGCTTAACTTCGACACCAGAGCGAAGAAAATGGAAATATAAATTTAAGTAAATATTTCATCTCCTCGAGTGGGGATCGAACCCACAACCAGTCGGTTTTGCAGTCACACCTCGTGTCGTTGCGCCACGACCGGCCTCAACTCGATGTAATGATTATACTAATTCAAATTCAAAATCTATTATCAATTTAAAATTTTAAGATAGGTTAAGAAGTGTAGTGATAGATAGAGAACTAAGACAGGATATATCGAAATTCCTACGGGAATGAGTTAAACTGGGATTTTTCATTTTACATCTCAAGATCCACGACAAAACAGTTGTGGGCAACGACTGGTGTTACTATATCAGTCTTCGTCATAGTGGTCTTCGTATGTGGTAAAGGAAAGAGATACTGGAAGAAGATCAGGCAAAAGGGCATGTATGTAGAGGTTGTTGACAGTGGACGAGGCGAAAGAGGTTTGTAGAGACCGTAGCGTTTGGCGCTCCGTTCTCTCTGACTACCTCGCTAAGGATAAAGCGTGAAGCTAAGTTAAGTCACTTACTGTATATTTCTAGTACTTTATATATCTATGAACATAATGAAAAAAGTAAAATAAATATATATTTATATAGAAAATTATAAATAATTAAATATATTTCCTTAACTGGAACAAATAATAAGTATATTTTTATAAAACCTACGTACGTAAGTACGTCAAAACAACAATTTTATTCTTATTTTCAATGTTCCCAAATAAAACTTTTAATTAGGCCTTTCAGGGACTTCACGTTCTCAGAATATAAGAAACGAGTTTCAAGTATAAAAGTTTTTACATGTACTCTTAATATAGAAAAACCTTGTGATTGCTTTGTAAGCCTCGTGTAGGTTTGTTTAACCAACTTCACTAAATATATTTTTCATTTCACGTTGTAGCCCGCACATAACAGGGTAGACAGGAGGAACCTGGTAATCTAGTGTTGAGACACTCAATTCCCACTAAATTACTTTCGTTCCCCACTTTCCGCCGAATTCTGGAGGCATTGCACCTTGTGGTGGACGTCAACGCTGCACTTTACCTCGTTACCATGCGCGAAGAAATAAAAATATTGAATTTCCTCGAGTGGGAATCGAATCCACAACTTGTCGCGTAAAAAAGCATTGTTGTTATTTTTATTAAGAGACAAGTGACTTTTTCTGATCTAAGTATAGTTTTTTTAAGACCGACATGGTGCAGTGACTGAAACCGTGATGATTGATCGTGGCTTCAATTCCCACTGAAGGAAATAAAATATTTGTAATTTCACGTCATAAAAGTAATGTTTATTGTTGAGTATTAAAAGATTTTTTGTATGATATTTTCTATGGAATTTTGCGACGCTACAAATAGGAAGAAACAGCCTAAAATAATAATATACGTATTTTTATAGGACGTCATATCAAAGTTATTACTGTATGGGTAATGAAAGGCAAATATCCTTTTCGTTTTCGCATTTCTCATCAAGGATCTGTTTGCAATTTACAACATTTTTTTCCTCAACTGTGTTTTTTTTTGACAATTGACATGATATTTTGAACTTAAGTTAGCTTCACGCTTTATCCCTATATATCTATATATCGGGGTAGTCAGAGAGAACGGAGCGCCAAACGCTACGGTCTCTACATACCTCTTTCGCCTCGTTCAGCGTCATCAACCTCTTCATACATGCCCTCCGGGAGGTCCTCATGGTTTTTACGAGACCTTCCTCCAGTATCTTTAATAGTGTCTTTTCAAAAAATATATTTGTATGTTTATTGTATTATATGTACTTCAATGTACCTATTCAACTTTGAACTTTGCCGCCAATACCTACGACTCGATTTCGGAATACGATCTCTACATACCTCTTTCGCCTCGTTCACCGTCATCAACCTCTTCATACATGCCCTCCGGGAGGTCCTCATGGTTTTTACGAGACCTTCCTCCAGTATCTTTAATAGTGTCTTTTCAAAAAATATATTTGTATGTTTATTGTATTATATGTACTTCAATGTACCTATACAACTTTGAACTTTGCCGCCAATACCTACGACTCGATTTCGGAATGTGGTATATGCGGTGGTTTCCCTTTGACAGGTTTATGTGTGCGTGCGTCGTTCTTGACTAATGGCTTTTTATTTTACAACGATAATTTTATAATTTATTTTGTTTGAAAAAATGACTTTTATTTTTGGAAAAAAAATAGGTGGCTAAAACGTGGTTTATCTTAAAACATTTAAAGTGGTGCTCAAAAAAACACTCTGTATAAGCATATCAAAAATATATTCTATACAATTCTAATTCGGGGAAATTCATAATACGCAAATAGATTATTTCACTAAAGAAATACAATAAATTACAGTTAATATTGCGATAATAACATGTTTTTCAACTGAAATTTACTGAATCATATTTAACTTTTCTGTATTCATTTTGATTTATTATATGACATATTTCATATGAACATGATATTATGGATTGCCTGAAGGTACTTTTATACAGATTGGGTGGAAATACATATAAATATTTTGTTCTACGGTTATTTTTTTTTGTGTACCTAGTGGTTATTGTCTATAAAGGTATTCATTTATTTTCTCTTTTCTCTTTTTTTTTATCTGAAATGCCTGTTTTTCTTGTTCAAAGTTGCATGGTTACCACTTGATTTAACATGTTTTTTTTCAATAAAAATAATGTTTTGGTCATCGTGGCGCAACAATACGGCGCTTAACTGTAAACGCGACGGTTGTGAATTTGATTCTTACTCGAAGCTCTGAACTATGTTAATTTCCTCGCTTTTGTAACAAGACAAAGTATGGCATTAAGTTCCGCCATTCAACACGTAGTGTCTCAAAAATAGAGCAAAGAGCGGAGTGTCTTAAGATTAGATTCCCTCTGCCTACTCTGCTATATACAGAATACAATGTATAGCAAAAAAATATATAATAAAATATGGCTCAAAACCAAAAATATTCAATTATACACACAGAACAACAAACAACTATTTTCAATTATATTTTGGCTCCAACTACATTCCAAAATAAACTTAGATATTTTAACAAGAATAATAGGAATCGCGAACTTAAGAAAATATTGTCTTTTCAGTTACCGCACTCCGAGAGCACTGGGATGAGGCTAATGCTCGTGTTCTACAGCGCAAAGCGCAGCTCGACGCTATGCTTGGCGATTCACAGCGATACGAGGCGAGACGACGCGATGCTGACGCGTGGCTGTCACGCATGGAGGCCAGGTTGGCTGGCATGACTCCCCCTGGACATACTGCTGATGTCCTTGAGATGCAACTGAGGGAACAAAAGGTAAGAAAATATTATATTTACTCAATTAAATCGTGATTCAATGAAACATATTACATATACTCGTATAGTTGATTCTTTCCCTGATCTGGTCATACAATACACGGCGTTAGGTTAAGTGCCTTACAGTATGAAATTCTGCATAAGAATTTTTGCCACCAAGTTTTAGAAAATAATACGTATCAATAAGAAAATATTGTTACATGAAACATCCGGCTCGAAGGACCAAATAAATAACATTTGTATAGTTACTTAGTATATTATTATATGAATGTAATTACATTGTTATTACTAGTATTAATTAATAAAACGTTTACTATAATATATTTATTATGAAAATAAATAATTATTTTATTATATGTTTTGCTCGAGGAATTGTACTGGATAGTTGATTGCATGTTAATGGTATTTGGAGACTTTAGTGGTGAGTTCGAATCCCAATAAGGAAATGAATTATTGTCATTACTTGTAACTCTGTGATATTTTAACGAAACACAGCGTTGAGTTTCAGCGCCACGCCAAGTGGGGAGCGAAGCGTTCTTAACTAGATTCCCTCTGTCCACCCTCTCATCCGGGACAAAGCTGTTTTTTTTCTTTAAGCGAAGATTTATTTGCTTTGTTTTGCTTGCGCAGCCTTATGTCTAAACTGGCTATTGTGACATTGACATAGGTTACTTTTGTTCTGACCGCAGTTATTTCTGAGAAGTATTTAGTTTTTTCCAATAATCTTATAAATAACGGAAAATACATTATTTGGCTTTATTATTATGTTTTTTCGTCTTATTCGAGCTCGAGTAAACTAAACTACCATAAAAAAATAAAAAATATATACCATAAGGTATTATATTTTTTATGGAGATTCTTTTTTTTTTATTATTTCTTAATAAGTTCTTTGATTTTCACGATTATTACACATTTTAAATAAAACTATTGTTAGGCGAACCAACAAATCAGAACCAAAATACAGCTTTTACAATAAGTTTATTTACACTTGTTATATACACATATACTCTCGTAGTCACAATATTGAAATATGAATTGTAATGACAAGTTGTCTTGACAATATCTTAGAATGTAATGAACACGAGTGCCGTGTCGTTTGCGCTTATATTGGAAATCCACCGGAAAAGACGCAGCACACTACCGCCACTTAATACAATCGATAATGGAAACAATATCAAATGACGTATTCATAATTACAGTGCCACCTATTACTACATTATAAGTAACTTATGCTAACAGCTCGGCCATCCTGCTAATCGCGAGTCCCTTCGCGATTAAAGAATAGTTCACAATTTTTATATGTCCTAATTGTCTGTAAAGGAGTCCTGTTATTCCTTAACTAAAATTAAGAATAATAAATGTTAACTACACTTAATTCATTACGCCATTAAATTGATTATACAAAATACTTAAAAATTATATTTTACATTGCAAGCATTGTTTTTTTGATTTCAGATTTATACAACAATTATATAATTATGTATATTATATTCTATATAATTATGTAGATTTATACAATTCAATAATTCTCATTAACGCAATGAGCCATCAGTGTTTAATACATTCATGTTATAATTTAATTATTACATATTATTTAATTTTTTTTTATCACAAGAATTTGGCTCAACAACACCAATAAAGCTACATGGAATATTCTTATTTAATATCGAACACTTATTTTAGTACATTAAAAGAGTATGCTAATTAAAAGAGGAAATTGATGACATTTGAATTCGTAAACTGAGCTGATCCATTAACTTAAAATAAATGAATCAGTTTCACGCTGTATCCCGCACACTGCAGGGCAGAGGGAACCTAGTGTTCAAGACACTCCGTTCCCCACTTTCTGCCGAATTCTGGAGACATTGCGTGTTGAGTGGCAGAACTCAACGCCGCCTTTGTCCATGACACCAGAGCGAAGAAATAGAAATATAAATTTAAGTAAATATTTCATCTCCTCGAGTGAGGATCGAACCCACAACTAGTCGGCTTTACAGTCACACTTTGTGCCCCTGCGCCACGACTGGCCTCATTTATTAACTTTTATATACTCTAAAAGCTTAACATATAAAAAGTACTGCTAAATAGCACCAGCAAGACAGTATAGAATTATTCTATTTCATATTAAAGTCCCATATATATTATCAAAGTTATTTTCAATTCAACCATATCTAATAATTAATGACACACGTTTACTTTATACATTGTACAAATCTTACATATAAAAGCAGCTCATTTGAAAAAAAATATTCAACACACAATTTGTGTAGCCATGATCAGTCAAATACAATAAACAGAACGTGACACCGCTCGTCTCATTACTCCCATATTCAAACCATATTATCACAACCACAATGACTGCCATCTTCACCACCATAATCTCCATCCTCACCATGATCCTCATCATCACAATGTTCTTCATCATTACAATGATCCTCATCATCACAATGATCCTCATCATGACCATAATCCTCATCATGACCATGATCCTCATCATGACCATGATCCTCATCATGACCATGATCCTCATCATGACCATGATCCTCATCATGATCATGATCATGATCCTCATCATCACCACGATCCATATCATCACCATAGTCCTCATAACCATGATCCTCATCACCACCATGATTATTAGCCTGTCCTCGCCCATTACTGCACAAAGGTCTCTTCAATGATATGCTGCGAAGATTGACCATCAACTCTTACGTACAGCCGTTGCCAGTCACATGTAAAAAATAATAAGTGCTTAATATCTGCAAACGCTTATGCATTAAGTCCTGTCCTTACGTACGTCTGTCTGTCTGTCTCTCAGGACTAATTATCTTAAGAAGACATGGAAATATCAAGGTAAAATTAATATGAAACATCTCGATCAACAATACACTAAATCTGCGGAAAATTCGTCTTCTGAATTAACATAAGGAAGTTGGTGGGCAAAATCGTGTCGAATTCGATTGGTTTATTTTGGTTATTTTTTTTTTAATTCAGATTATTTTAAGGTTTACTTTTACTTTCCATAACAAATGTCAGCTGTACGCGTAATCTAATAATTTGAAAGTCTACTTGTAATAAACAAGAAATTAATAATATACAAAAACAAATAAATAACAACAAGTTGATAGATAGAGTAATATGCTCTTAATTTTCCTTTAGGCATAAGTTATACTAAATTTGCATCATTTTCCATGTTCGTATGCATAATAAAATTCCACAGCCAATTTTCAATTACTAGGCAAAGCTTGTATCCTATATTACTATAACGATATTAATATATGGACTTAAAAGATGTCGATGTTAAAACTGGAAAGTAACGATTGTTGTACTTTTATTGTAAATTTTATCTTTAAATACTGTTTTCTTGAGTATATTGTCGGCTCTTCTCAGCCAAAATAAATCTAAATATATTTCTGAGCCAATGGTAAGTCTTACATCATAGATTCACTAGACATTTTTTTTGTGTAATTTTGCTACTAAAATAAAAATAAAAAGAATAATTTGAATTCGATTCACTTCATTCAGCTATACATTGCTTTTTTTTATAGTTACCTAATGGTCATTATTTTCCCCTTTATATACATGTTTTTTTTTATTTTTTTCAGATCAAAAATATTTAAAACATTTTTTTAGGATTCATAACTTAAGCTACTGTACCTACCTACGTATGTCTCTAATTGTATCTATTGCTACACCGTGATCATTTCCACCATTTACCAACCAATAGCCATTATTTCACACCGATTTAAAAGTTTTATTTTATAAGAATTTTGCTTCGTGTCTCATCGTAAACACATTTATACTAACATGTTTGTTAAAATGTATATACTTAATTCTCGTCGTTTGGGAACGATTCGCTATGAATTTATTCCATTCCGGTCAATTACAACAATTTAAAAGAAATACTTTAATATCAATTCAAATTTCGAAAAATCAATTAATTTTTATTCATTTTCTTTAATGAGCTCAAAAATTACTTCACTAACCTGATTCTTAAGCTCCCTTTATCCTTAAACTCGAGTATTTTGCATCCATTACCCTTAACCTCTGGTATTATCCGTCCATTACCATTAACCACGGGTAACATCCATCCATTATCCTTAGCCTAAAATATCATCCATCCATTACCCTTAACCACGGGTAACATCCATCCATTATCCTTAACCTGAAATGTTATCTATCCATTGCCCTTAACCTCGGGTATCATCCATCCATTATCCTTAACCTGAAATATAATCCATCCATCACCCTTAACCTCGGGTATAATCCATCCATTACCCTTAACCTCGGGTATAATCCATCCATTACCCTTAACCTCGGGTAAGATTAAAATGATTAAAGAC
>JAATLQ010025866.1:141229-152651 GCA_013421005.1 Heliconius erato x Heliconius himera | reverse complement strand
GCGGCGGTGGACAGTGCTTATTCTATATCTCTATATGAGGCTTATCTCTCATCTCTAGTCCTCATTGTTAGCTCGAGTAAGTTTTCCATACTTAGTCTTGATGCAAAAACTTAAACCTAAACTGTTTTTAACGTTTTTTCTGTTTTTATATTTATCACTATATATGTATAATTTTATGAGTTAACAATCATATAGCGATGACGTTATTTATATACGAGTAGCTACCGTAGCTATATATAATGTAGAGCAGCCTTTTATGACTTTGTACCAAAACCCTTAATATAAAGCAATACAAAAGTAAATTTTGTTTCAAACTCTAACCTAATCCACGTGGAACGGGGAAGGTAAATGAACCTTGTGTTGAGACATTTCGTTCCACACTTTCGAGACATTATGTAGGTGCAACGGAACTCGACGCCGCGTTTTGTTACCAGTGCGAAAACATAAAGTAATTCATTCGACCAACTAATATTCGATCCCACAACCGTCGCGTTTACAGTCATACGTGCTACTACACCACGACGACCTCATTTACTTTTTTATAAGCTTTTATTTTTCTTAGGGGTTGGATTTCATATCATTTGTCGTCAGGATGAGAGCGAAGCCTTACAATAGCTTCCTGCTTGACAGAAAACCGGCTCTACTCAATAAAAGGATATTGTATTTTGAAATTATTTTGATATTGAAATATGAAATAAATATTCTTTTTATTTAGCTTTACGTATATCTAGTATATAGCAGGGATCGCAGCGTTAATTTCGTGGTTCTCGCTCCGTTTTCCACACACCGCTTAATATTCGAGGCGGAACTCAACATCGTGCTTTGTCTTGTTACTAGAGCGCGAATATAATAATAATTCATACACTGGAAATCGAACCTACAACTGTCGCGTTTACAGTAGGATGCTGTGCCGCTGATTAGCTTTATATCTGAAATAGTAAATCTATGTATGTAGTATGTAGGTGGAGCTTTTAGTACGAGATCGTAAAATATTGAGGGTAGTTCAATGGCATAGAGGTCAATCGTATTCATTTGCTAGTGTTTGCTTTTTCCATACACCTACAGATATTTTATCATCATATTTTATGACTATACTCTTAGTTTGTACCTTTCTCCCTCATGCCCTCCCTTGGAATAAATAGACTATTGTAAGCACTTTTGAATCGTCGAATGAACATATAAACAAAAAAGCTACCACCGGTTCGGAAGGCAGTTCTGCTGAGAAGAGCCGGCAAGAAACTCAACAGTTGCTCTTTTCAAAGTCAATGGTATTATTACATTAACTGGCAGCTATCCTGCATCACATTCAATAGACATTAATTCCATACATGTTTATCCTCTAAATGTTGTTGAACAGTGTAATAAGCTTTACTTGTTAGTATTTTTTTAAAAAAAATACTTTACATTATGGTAGCGGCAAACTTAGAATACACTGCGGAAGTTTATTGTATACACGTATACTCAGACCCGTAAAAGATTTATTAAGTTTTTGGAGGCGAAAGCTGGGTATAACAAGCTTATTTGTTTATATTCAGCTTTAGCTAATTTCAAGTATTATTTAATGCTTTAAAGTCCTGAATTTTAAAGTGTTTATATACATTCAATAAACATTTGATATGATATTGGTAAAATTCCGTAGTAAGTATCCAGTTGTGTGGTGGTTGTGGGTTCGACATCTATTTAAGTTAATGTTCCTTACTATAAATGATGTAGTTAAGTATAATATTGAAAGTTCTGCTCCTAAGCAGAATTCTCATTACATTTAATTATCATAAAAAGTAAATTCTTACCAACTCTTCAGCGTTATAAAGGTGAAGAGTAAGTTTGATTAAACGCACTACTCTCAAGAAGTAAGGTTCGATTCGAAAAAAGGTTTTTTATATTGGAAAACTTATTTATTTAGGAAGCCTTGAGACCATTATATAAAGTTCATCCTTTTGATGTAACCTATTGCATATGTGGTTAGAGTTACCTCGGGTACTTAGGAATTAGAATGTATCGAGTTCATAACTTCTAGTTATTTCAAATGTAAATACTACAGCGGCGAGGCGCTACGTAAAGCTAATATGACAATCAATAATAAATGGATGTATATATATGGTTTAATTATGTAAGGGAAAATACATAACTAATAATTCATATTATCGATAACTTGTGTTTTATAAGGTAATTACAAATTTTACATTAGTTGTCCTCTGTAAAGTATGCCATTATACGGTGCGTATGAGTAATGTAGTTGTTAATGAATATAGGCAAATAACTTCAAGCTGCAGTGAAAATCTAATAATATATAAATACACAACTCACCTTTTGATACAGAAACGGTCTAGTCAGCGCTAGATACCTCTCCAGAGCCATGGTGACCGCGATGCAGACGCTGCCCACGCCGAACACGCGCAGCACCACGCGCGCCGCGCAGTACAGCTGCGAGCGCGCCGCCCACGCCCACTGCTCCGCCACCACCATCGCGCACATCATGCCCAGCTGCGGGTGGACCATTAGTGGTAAAAAAAGATAAAAGAAGGACAGACAGAGGGAACCTAGTATTACGACACTTCCGTTGCCCACTTCCCACCGAATTCTGGAGGCATCGTGTATTAAGTGGCGGAACCCACCGCCGCCCTTTGCTTCGTTACGAAAGCGAGGAAATGATTCTCGAGCAAGAATCGAATCGAATTTTTTTTTGTGTATTTATTTCTTTCCTTGTATGGTTTTAATTCAACAACTAGTGTATGAATTACAATTTATTAAAATATTTTAGTCAAATATAATGTACAGTCTAAAGCGATTTGAATTTAGTGTGAACTTGCAAAAATATTTGATAATTTAAAGTTTCTTTAAAATAATTCATTACTTCTATTCAAAATTAAATTAAATATATATTATACATATATGACTCACAAGGAAAAACGTATTTTAGAATCTATTTCAGATCCTTGTAATTATGAAAGCTTTGTTAAATTATATTATAATATGTTACATTATATTCATATAGTATAAACTGTATATTTCCTTATAAATAAATAATTTAAACAAATAAAGTTAATACACTCACTAGAGCGACTAGGTCGTTAGCGGCCAGGGACGTTAGAAGCAGCAAATGCTTGCGGTTCCTCACCCGCCGCTCCCCTCGTCGCAGGGCTATGATCGCCACAGCATTACCCACGATGCCAATCGCATACACCACTTTGACTATCAAACCGAACATCTTGCTCGGCCTCACATAGTTACACCCAGAGCTCGTCACATTATGCACTATATGATCAGAAAAGGTGTCATTGAGCGTAAAATTGGTGTAAGAAGTTGTCTCAAACGACTCAGTGGTCAACTCTAGCATGTTATACATATTTAGTCGTTGGTAGTCGAGTCAGTGCGTGATTTTCGCGAGCATCGCTCAGTACATATTCGTATAGCGTGGGTCGAGCTGGAACAATGTAAAATACAATTAAAAATCTGTACCCATAAAGGGTGTACGTGTCCGGCGTACGAAACACGTCGTTATAATTTATTGTGGATATATTTATGTGGTGATTTATTCACCTCCGATAATAAAAATTGATTATTCATTAGTTTATGTCTTTATTGTGATTTTTTAAATGATTTGAGGTCTACCGCATACTTAGAGAGAAACAAAGCAAACAAAAGTTTTCGCAAAGTTAGTTAAAATATATATATATGTACAAAAATCCAAGGGCATAAATATATTTTGTAAAATTTTGTTTCATATTTTTTTTTAATTTCATTTTGTATATAGCACAAAGCAGGGTAGGCAGAGGGAACCTGGGAGGCTAATGTTAATACATTCCTTTCTCATTAAGCCACACGTTGCTAACCGTTCGCCGAATTCTGGAGGCATTGCGTGCTGAGTTGCGAAACTCAACGCCGTGCTTTGTCCCGACCAGAACGAGGAAAATGAAAATACTAAATGTTTCATTCCCTAGAGTGGGCATCGAACCCATAATGCGACAGACTTTAATGTCGCACGCTTGTGACTTTCCTGATTCATTAATCTATATATATAATAAAACAGTAAAAATATTTTGTCTGTACATTAAGTATTTTTGATTGAAATGGATAGAGGGACACTTAAAAAAAATAATACAATCTCAATGCTCAAAGTATGTTATTATAAATATGAAGTATCAACATTGGTCATATACATATATTCTTATAGAACTTACGACAATGTAGTAAAAAATCATATTAGAAGATTACATATTAAAGTAATATAAACTAATATTAGATGTCATTATAGTTGCCAGTCAATTCTGTTTATTAAATGAATAATGATGTAGTTCAAATGTGCCACTCATGCCAGCAATGATGCCATAATTATCTACTAATTTTAACAAATCCTTGCACAACGTACTGGTATGAACATATGTCACGGATAATTCAACGTTTTTATAATCTCTATGAAACATATTTGTTTTAAAGTTTCATTTGACACATATTAAACTGTAAAACAAAGCTGTCCAATACGTGACAAATATTATTGTTAACATATTTATTTTTTTATTTTTCATATGGTATTGTAAATAAATATTCTAGGAATAGATTACTACATTATTTATTTATAAAACAGGGACATGAAGTGAGACAAAATGAAATTGCCTCTCGTTTTTCGGACTGTGAACACGAAAATATATTCAACATCTTTGATTTTCGCGATTACCTTACATTTTAAATGAAACCCAACGTTACAAAGAAATCCATTCGTGACCTCGTACTACTGCAGTGTTCAAATCATCGGATTCCCAAAAAGAAGAACACTTTTCTATAACAAGAACGTATGGCTTAGTGGTCAGAGCGCCTGGTCGGTTTACAGGAGGCGCGGGTTCGAGTCCCGCTACGTTCAAATTTTTATACGTTTTCTAAATAAATATTTTTCTTTTGTAAGTGTGGAATAACACTTTAAAGGTATAAAAAAGAACACTTTTTTTATAATTTTACATAGTTTGTAAAAACCGACGTTAGGTACTTATTTTACAACTATTAAAAGATATGATTTTGCATCATGGAAATAGTTTAATAGAACATGTAGGTTATTCTAATACGAGTGTATTATGTACATTATATAAACTATAATCAGCTCGTCAGTCTTTGAGTGTGGCCTGGTTCGGTGAGCGCGGCGGGTCTCGAATAAAAAAAATAGTGTTAACCAAATATATATGTACCGATTAGGAAATATATACAGTACCTAAGCAATAATAATTTAAAAGTTATCTAATTCAGGCCACTGCTAATATACAGATTTGTATCAAGACATGATAATAAATATCTATTGCATTCAAATTAAGGATATGTAAATATAAACATTGTTTTGCCATTTATAAGAAAAGTATTTTTTTATTTTCTTTATTTTGTATGTTGATATGTGGTATTGTCTATGTTTTTATAACGCCTATAGGTAGTTTAGACGACAAGTATTAAATAACTGTGGTACCATGAATTGGAATTCCCAGTGGAACTATAGAGTTTGTGCTCTTTAAATTTGTTTTGATGTTTTTGTATATGGAAAGTCACCTGGAACTGTTAGCGGTTTTAACCGACTTCTATTATAAAAGTCGACTTCTATTATAAAAGTCGACTTTTTTTGTCTGTTACTTCAAAGCATTCATGAGAAAATCACATGTCTTAAATTTGCACTAAATATATGCGCGACAAATTGACGAAAAACTCAATTTCCCGCGAACCGATTACGATAATTTTTTTTATTGGAAAGGATAAACTTTAAGGGTATTTGATGAGAGTTTGCTCGGGTGCCGATTATGGGATCCGGTTGAAATTGAAAAGGTCGATTTTTTCGTAAAAATACTAAATAATTACAACCTAATTATAATAATCGTGTTGTTACATTCAATATAATCAGATTTCTCTAATAACTACTTAACTTACAGAACTTGGCCTAGTAAATGAGACGCATCCCCGAACGGTTCTATCTCCCTGAGATACTGTATATAATGTAAATGTTTTCTATTTTGTGGAGTGATAGCCGCTATCAGAACTATTTTAAATAACAAATAAAATATATTTTTTCGTTGTTATCAACAAACTGTTTATAAATAAATAGATATTGGCGCCATGTTAAAAAGCTTTTCAATATTTTAACATTTTTTTTATCCATAGAGATAAATTATGATTTGATTAGCGGATATTAGTATATATATAAAAACAAATATAAAGTATATCATTTATAAAAATATTAAGTTATGAGTAAATATTGATGAAAGGCCAGTCGTAGCGCAGGGGTATAAAGTGTGACTGTTAAATCGACTGGTTGTTCATTCGATCCCCACTCGCGGAAGTGAAATATTTATTTACATTTATATTTTTATTTTTTCGTTCTGGTGTCGAGGCAAAGCGCGGGGTTGAGTTACGCCACTCAACACACAATGCCTCCAGAACTCAGCGGAAAGTTGGTAACGCAGTGTCTTAGGTAGGTTCACACTAGGTTCCCTCTGCTTACTCTACTGTGAGCGGGATACAACGTGACGCTGATTTATATAATTTTGATATATTATAGATAAATACTTATATCAGATGGTAGAAAATTTAAAGAGTTTCATTTAAAATGTGCAAAATGTGTAAAGGGCTAATTAAGTACTATTATATAGTTATTTTATGAGTCACTCCAGCCACTGGGCATTACCCACTGTGCACTGGACGGTCTAAACGCGGCATAAAGCTTTATAAGTTTATCCAAACGCACCAACACCGACGCTACGAGTCGATTTAGTGTTGTAAAAATATGCGAACGTATTTTAGTATCGAGTGCAAATATCTCGTTACGTCGATAACGCTCTCGACGTTTGTTATAATACCAATAAAGTATTCGTGTTGTTGTTGTTGACGTTTATTTTAACGCAAACACTTTCTCTCTTATAATTTATTTAAATTATATTAAAAAAAAATCAGCTTCACGCTGTTTGTATACGTCACAGCAGGGTAGGCAGAGGGAACCTAGTGTTAAGACCACCCCGTTCCGCACTTTCTGCCGAATTCTGGAGGCATTGCGTGTTGAGTGGCAAAATTCAACGCTGTGCCTTCTCTCGACACCAGAGCGAAGAAATGGAAATATAAATTTAAATAAATATTTCATCTCCTCGAGTGGGGATCGAACCCACAACTAGTTGGTTTTACAGTCACACTTTGTGCCGCTGCACCACGACTGGTCTCTAAATTATATTATTTTATTTATTACTCTTCTACATTATATATATCTTAATTGAATTAGATATTAAAAGACTTAATTGTATTAGAAATTAAAAGTTGAACTGTCAAAGATCAACTTTTAAAGGTATATTGCACCATTTATGGTGTAACTAATAAAGTATAGCGTCCTTGTGTTTTTGATTTTGATAACATTTGTCCATAACCCTAGAATAAAACAAAATATTTATAGAATATCGAATAGAAAATAAAGCGCTATATTACAAAGCTTTCAGTTTATAAAATTCTTTTTAAACAAAATGCAGTACCCTTAGTGAGGTTGACCGAGTGTGGCTAATTGATAATTACAGTATGTAATCGCAGATGGGCTCATGACGGGAGAGGCAGGGTGCATTTACCCCGTGAACCAGGAGACGGACCGGGGACCGGGCTCCGGGCACCGGGGGCCGGAGGCTGGAGGCTGGAGGGATGCACGGTACATTGCATGCAGTGAACATGCCTAAGAAGAGCTAAGATAGCATAATATGCTATCTTATCGTTTTTATCTTACAGCGTTAGTATTTTATTTTTTTTATATTTATAATTCATATTTTGTCAGATAAGCAATTGGGTGTTTTTTTTTGTATACTACTTTTGCCTTATTCTTGTAGAACGCCGCACCTTGTTTAAGCAGACCAATCCAGACTTCTCAAAATAAGTTTGAAGTTCAATCACACATCCACCGCCCCAAAACAACATATATCACTTCTTCAAGTGGGGATCGAACCCACAACCAGTCGCGTTTACAATCAAAAGTAAACAAATATAAAAACCCTACATAAACACAAACAGGATAAAAGTCAGTATTTTCGTCATTATCGAGATGGGACAGTAGCTGTTGCCCAACTTGGTCTGTTTAATGGTGTCGCGGCCCCTTAAACCTACCACTCTATGACAATGTATGTGCATTTGAAATTTAAAACATTCTACTATCTATTATCAATTTAAATGCTCCGCTTTTGATTTGTTGCCGTAGTTTTGTATACTTTAGTAATCATTGGAGACTGACCTTGTGTGGTAAAAAATGGTGAATGATCGTAGAGGTCGTGGATGCAATTCTTATTTGTTGTCAAGAAATAAACTTAATATATAATATTAGTTACAAAATTACAGCAACCAATTTGACAATACTCGAATATTTCGTAACCGTTCCCATTAAAATATTTGCCATAATAGAGCGAGGAAATGCTAATGTAATTAAATATTTAATTTCATCGAGTGAGAATCGAATCCACAACATGTAGCGATTACAGTCGGTTATGTCTCTTCGTTACCACTGACTCTCCAATAGTCATAATATTAAGTAACTAATATTAAATAATTAGAATTTTAATGAGAGAGAATTGTTGGTGACGAAAGTGTAAACCACAAAATATGATAGGTACCTATCTAAGGAAACCACAAGCGGAAAAAGCACGCGCTTAAAGCTCGCTTCATCATGAAACATGTATTTATCATATATTATTAGTATCCATGTGCATAATGGTGCAGTGTCAGTATCATTTTAATTTTCTCTATTTTTACGATTTTTTATGATTGTGAAATGCTAAGCTTATGTAATTTACACCGCGAGCGGAGAGAACCCATTAATGACTACGTCGAAATCGTACGTAATAAATATTCGGGCGGAAAGAACCGAAAGAGCTGAAAGAGTTGAAATTATTTTTTTTTACATTTTTTAAAGTGTTATTCCACACTTAGGAAAAAAAATGCTTATTAAGAAAACGTATAAAAATCCCGCCACGTTCAAATTTTTATACGTTTTCTTAATAGAAGATGAAATTAACTTGCTTCGTTCTGGGGAGCAGAGCAAGGTAATTACAAAATATAAAACTGGTGGAAATGTAAATCAATTTTATTGAAATGGAGTCATCATTTCTCTTTCACGGTGGAAAACTGGCTTAAGAGATTTAAGACATCTTTATTATTTAAAGACATTGACAGGCGACTTTATTATTTAAAGACATTGACAGGCGACTTTATTATTTAAAGACATTGAAAGTCGAATCCCGCCGAATTTTATTTACAAAACTTATGTTGATTACAATTACCAATCACGAAATAGGAATTGACCCTGCAATTATACGTCACAGCAGCACCACTACGACGATGTATAAATAATCATATATTTATTATTTTTAATACTATAAAATATATTTTTTGATGCAACTTAATATTTCTTAAATATTTACTATAAAATATTTGTAAGTGAACATAGTTTAACGATACTCTGTAAATAATATTTAGATATTAAATGTAAAAGCAAGCAGAAGCGTGCGAGTGTAAACAGAAAGGTTGTGGGTTCAATTGCCATTCAAGAGAATTATTTTTTAAATATTTTTATTCATCCTATGCTCCGGTTACGAGGCAAAGGGCAGTGTTGTGTTCCGTCACCCAAGATGCAATACCTTAAGATATTGCATCTTGAGCTTCTGTTCTCTTTTTGTTTCCGCCATATTCTTAAGAATAATTCCTAATAAGAAATGAGTGTTCTAGCTCTAAGTTCCCTCTGCCTACTCTGCTATGTAGCACTTTGAGCGAGAGGCAAAAAAAATAAACGGTTGTTTTAATCAATTGAAAGTGACACGTCTAATTAAATTTTGACACGTCGTTATCAAAATATTGTTTAAGTAATTTCTAATAAACACGATTCATAATAAGTAGATAAATTATAAAATATTATTTTTATTTATAAATATAAATCAAAATATAATTATACTATGAAATAAAATGTTAAAAATAATTACCGAAAATATATTCAGCGTATTTTTCGCAGATAATAAAGAACACAACACTCGGCTCACTAAAAATTCAATAAATAAAAAAAAAACTATGTTTCATATAAAAAAATACGATACGTAAATAAGTTCGATGTTTTAGTCGTCTCTACGTCAGAAACGCGCGCGCTCTCTACGTACTCTAAGCGGACTGACTGCGGCTAGGAGGCTACTACCTACTACCTACTAGCTACTGACTTACTTTGTGAGTACTGACTGACTACTGGCTGTCGTATATTGCCTAGCGAATGTCCGCCCTTAGAACGCCGGCACTCTTAGTTATATCTTAGTACTAGTAGTACTCGAGCTTACTATACTATAGGTACTGCAAGTTTGTGTACAAATATTGTATGAAAGACGCTCCCGTTAAAAAAGTCGGTCAGTATAAACTAGAGTTGATGCTTATCGTCTTTTTCAAGTATAAGTAATTAAAAAATTGATCAAAATTGAAAGGTTTAGTTTGGAATTGTAATTTTAATTGTTACTGTACCTGTTTATAATTAACTCAATACTCTAATAAGATAATGAAGAAGGAAATGATGCCGAATGAAATTACTACTGCGCTAATCTTGCTTGTCTTTGAGTACCTTTAACGGCTTAAGTTAAGAAAAAAATTGGGATTTTTCATTTATTTATTTAGCAGATTTTTTTATGAAAAAGAAAAGGCAAACAAAAGGCAGTTCGGGTGATGGTAAGTGATTACCGTCGCCCACAACCCCGTGCAACACCGGAGGAGCTACAGGTGCGTTGACGGCCTTTAAGCTGGAGAGAGACGCGCTTTTGAAGGACCGAGATAGACGATCGACGACGACGTGCCGCAGGGAGGCATTCCAAAGTTGCGTGGCGCGTGGAAAGAAGTTCCTACGAAACCGGACAGTAGTGGAGTGCCACGTATCCAGGTGGTGTGGATGATATTTTAGTACCCAAAAAGAGAAATAGGAAACAGAAATTAATACAATTTGTTTGACTGCTGTACTGTATTTGTAGGTGCTGATTTACGGTTTCAGAATTCATTTATTCTCATATAGAATTTACAATTCACTTACTGAGAAAATATACATAGTACAATATCTTATTGTCGTCCAGCGTAGCTTATAAATATAATTTTGATTAGTTATAAACATAAAACAACACTAAAAACAATCCAAGACAAAATTACAACAATTAGTAATTAATAATTAGCTTTGGTGGGTACTTTATTATTACATTTGAATAGTAACGTAAGTTAACATTTAAAAGAAACAGTCTAACAACTCGTAAACATGTTCGAGCAAAGATAAGGCCCAGACCACAATGATAGTTGCTTGCCAATATATAATATTAATTATGATTATATAAGTTTGATACATTTGGTAATGTTTATAAATATAATAAGTTGCACGTGATTAATTAGTCATTAATTGTTACTTGTATTTCTGTAAGTTTAAATTATG
>JAATLQ010025866.1:88277-141129 GCA_013421005.1 Heliconius erato x Heliconius himera | reverse complement strand
GTTTCTTTGTAAATTTTTATAGTTGGTGTTAGGTATGAATACCGAAATAGGGCTTTAATTACTTTGTTCTGGGCTATTTGCAGCGGTTGTAAATTGGATTTTGCAGCTGTTCCCCAAACCTCAACTAAGTAATCTAAGTGCGACTTGACCATAGAGTTATAGATTATATATCGTACCTCCCTCGGGAGACATCGAGCTACATTACGGAGTGCTCCTGTCAGGGAAGTCAGCTTATTTCTCACATTTTCAATATGAGGTACCCAGCTCAGTTGGCTGTCAAGAATTAGACCTAGGTATTTTTCTTTATTGACCTTGTTAATCTTCTCGCCATTAATAGTAAGTGGATTATACTCGCCAATTTTTTTATTCTTAGCAGCAAATATAATGTAATTTGTCTTTGATGTGTTTACAGTAAGTAGGTTTGATTGCAGCCACGTATGCAAAAGATTTAACGAGCGAAAGCTGCGAATAATAACATTTTATTTGACTTTATGTATTTGTACAATGTTTTAAGTTTTTATGGATTCATAGTGTACTGACTCAAAAGAAAAAGAAACTGCTGAAGAAGAACTTTTTTTTTTAGTAGTTTCTAGCTAAAATTAATATCAAATATCCAGGTCTTTAGAATCTTCGAGTGAGAAACGAGCCTAAACACCCGAAAACTTAAGTTTGTCAACTTTTGTAAGTCACGTTCCCGTTGGCCTACTATCATGAAATTAGTACCAATCCCAGTGGGCGAGAGGCGATTGATTTGATCGATTTTCTTATTTTTATGAAAAATAGTAACTGTAGAAAATTTTGTGACATATTTATCATTATTTTTGTTTGTACAAAGATGTTGTACGTTACATAATACACATTAATATAATTTATAAATGACGAGGAAAACGTTTAAATGTTACCAAAGTTTTAAATACATCTAAACTTATTTTTTTACGACACATATCGCACCTTTAGAATTATAGTGACCTTTTGTCAGAAATTGACCTAAAACGACGCTGTACACAGCAGGGTAGGCAGAGAGAACTTAGAATTAAGACACTTGGTTGTTCCCCGCTTTCCGCCTCCAAAGGCCGGCGGAAAGCCGAGAACAAGGTCAATTTCTGACAAGAACTCAAAATCATGGGTTTTTTTTATTAGGTCCCTGTAATTCTAAATGTGCGATATATTTAAGTACAAACAAATATTACATCCAGTTCAAAATATTATCAATTTAAAGTAGAACTAAAACTGCCCCGATTTTTAGCCCAAAAAATAAATGTTTTTAAATAGCACTAATTTCAGAAAAGTATATTGATAAGTTACGTACAACCACTTTGCCTCACAGGGTTCACGATAAACCAAGCAATTATTGTTTTAAGTATATTAAACAAATCTTGTATTGGTCTATATTAACTCTGGAAACTTTATTTAAAACTCAACCAAGTGGATAAGTAATAAAAATATTTTTGTAGCTTCACGGTGTATCCCGCACGAAGCAGAGCTGAGAGAATCTGGGAATCTAGTGTTAAGACAGAGCAAAGAAATGAAAATATGGAATCTTTTATTTGCTCGAGTGGATTCCCTCGAATCGAACTCACAACCTGTCGCGCTTACAGTCACCAGCTTATGCCCCTGCGCTCATGCTCTGCGTTTGGTGTCAACTATTAATTATTGATATTTTTTCTATGTACAGTGGAAAATTTCTCTGTCTGATTTTCCCGAATGAAGTAAAAATAAAAAAATATAAATACCGAGTGAAAGCGTGTGCGCTTCTTTTACAGGAGCAGCATATCAATATGGGACAAAATATTTCAAACCCGTACCTAAAAAAATTATCAAGATTTATCATCAGTTTAGACGTAAGTTTATATTCATTTCATGATTTTTATCTGTGACGCAGTTACGGAAAACGTAACCGACAACGTAACCTAATACTACAAAAATACTACTAAGCGTTGCCGATCTGCCACTTCTCATTCTCAAAAAACATATCAGAACGAAAAAGGATATCTTTCGTTCTACTTTACGCAATTACCTATTTTCTATAATAAACGGTCAATTTCACCGCCAATATCTACGACTCGATTTCGTGAATGAGGCGTGTGCGATGTTGTCGCTTTCATAGATTAGTCTCTGCGTTATTCTTAACTAATGGCGTTTTATTTTAGAACGATAATTTTATTAATTAATTTTATTTGAAAAAAACACTTTTAGATATTTTCATTTTTTGTTTTAATTGTATTAGGCTATTGTAGAGCAGTTAAAACTGTGCCCATTTACAGTGGTGAAGATAAAAACACGCATACACATGTATACTTAAAACTTGTAACTTGAGTGAAAACTTTTGAGAAGGTGAAATGACAAACTTATATAGCATAAACTATATCTACATTTTACACACATTTATAATTAAATAGTTATTCGATTAGTTAAAGTTTACAGCGATAGTGACGCAACCTTCCCAGACTCCCCCGGGCATTGAAGTCGATACGATAACAATCATTATACTATATATTTAAGATAAATCCACTTTGACAAACTGTTGCCTTTAGCGTGAGCTTAACTGACATGATTCCGGTTACAGTTTCTATGCAAAGAATTTTTTTTTAAATATGTTATATATTTCTTTAAAATAAGAATAGTACATCTTTCCATTTTGTAATTATTCAGCAAAATACAGAAGATGTTAAAATGAAAGAAAAAAATACTCTACTACTACTAAAATTACAATATTAACATTATAAATATATTAGAAATAATTAATATTATAGATCTAAACGACTCCAACACCAACTTAACTAAAACGTTCTAAACTAAAGTACCGATATACAAACTAGATATTAGTCCATAGGCATACGTACATGCCGACTCTATGAAAGGAGGAGGATTTAAGTCCTCCGCGGAGCACTCTACTTGTGCAATTGAGGATTATAAAGCGTTCACTGAACCGCGGTCCCTCCCAACGACTAACTCTACTTAACTGAACCAACTAGTACTACTATATTTAACTGAACCAACGTTGACTTCTAATTACAAATTTTAACGATAACTATCAGTTATCATTAAATTAAATTAAATCAAGCTTTTATTGACAAAACTTGTTTACGTTTTGCAACAAAATTGTCCCTTATATAAATAAATTTCACGCTGTTTCTTGCACACAGCAGGGTTGGCAGAAGGAACTTAGTGTTGAAAGACTCCGTTCCCCACTTTCCGCCGGATTCTGGAGACATTGAGTGTTTAGTGGCAGAACTCAACGTGGTGCTTTCCTCGACCCCAAAGCGAAGAAAGGAAGTTATAACATTAAATAAATATTCCACTTCCTCGAGTGGGGATCGAACCCACAACCAGTCGATTTTACAGTCACACTTTGTGCCCCTGCGACGTATGTATGTCGCCTAATATCTTGTTAGATAATAAGATAGATTTAAATAATTATTTATAAATCATTACATCATCGAGATATCAGTTTAAAATATAAAAGATCAATCAGTGATGATGATACTTTTTTTTTGTAGTATACACTTCTGAAAAAAATAAACACCTTGAATTAAGAGGTTTATTATTGAGACCGCACCGTCAAGAAAACATCTAACTTGATGTAGAGTCCGATTCCATCTAAAAAGATGATTTGTGTGTAAAAAAAATGTATTTGGCCTCGTAACGCCACTTAAAAGACTGAGTCAGTGTTTCTTCTTCATTAGAGTGACTTTTGATTATTACAATTTGTAAGAGATCCTTAAAGTTCTTTTTTTTTACAATTTCCACTGTATCCCTCACATGGCAGATTAGGCAGAAGGAACCTGGAAGCCTAGTGTTAAGACAATCCGTTCCCATTAGAACATATGTGTTCCCTACTTTCTGGAATCTCCGCCGAGTTCTGGAGGATTGGCGTGTTAAGTGCCTAAAATTAACGTCGCGCTTTGCCTCGACAGCGGAGCTAAGAAATCAAAATATTCAATATTTCATTTCCTCGAATGGGAATCAAACCCAAAACAAACTGTTGCTTTGCAGTCACACGCATGTGGTGCTCTTCCTTAAAGTTACATATAATATTTTTTATCAAATAATGTTCCCAAACAACAAATAAAATTATAATATCTATTCTAAATATAGCGCGTCACGTTTCCGGAAAGTGAAGGACTTTCGCCTAGCATCCTTGTACCTTTATCTCGGAGGCCGCAGCCCCCAGCCCCCAGCCCGCCGCCCGCCGCCCGGAGCCCCGAGCCCGGCTCCGTCTGCTATCAGCCTAATACAGTTAGAGCGGTCCCGATACCAGCATCCTATTTATTTACTCATAGGTAAACATACAGCGACACCACAGATACGTATTATCTTATTGTTTTGTTAATATACTTGTTAATTTAGTTCAAGATCCTGGTATGGAAGGGGGTTTTTATAAGGCGTCGAAAAATTTATTTCTATTTCATGTTTTTTGTTTAAGCTTACGTACCAGGCTTTTTAGAAAATATGCTTAGTTTTATATTATTTATATATTATAAACCACAACCATTTATAAAGTAGTAGGTACGGTAGAAAATCTTATCGAATATTACTGTTTTTTTAATAGTATAACAAATGAAAAAGCTTGTATGTATTGCTGTTAATAAATATCGACACAAAAACATTGCAATTTAATAAACAGTCTATGAAAAAATTATATGCTTAAGTTGTGGAATCGATTCCCACCCGAGGAGATGAAATATTAATATTTTCAATTTCCTCGCCATGGTAACGAGACAAAGCACGGCGTTAAGTTCCGCCACTCGCAATGCCCCCGGAATTCGGCGGAAAGTGCGGAACGAAATTATTTTCATTGGGAAGGAGTATCTTAACACTATGTTCCCTCCCAGGTTTCCTCTACCTACACTTCTATGTACAAGCGTACACAAGTACAGGGTAAAGTTAAAATAATGCATTATTTCAATCCCATCTTAGGTCAGGCAGAGAGAACATAGTGACAAATCATTTATAATTTTTTTCTTGGTTACAAGATGAAAGAAATCCATTATTTTTTCTTCCAGTTCACATTGTATTTCGCATAGTTGGCTTGGCAGAGAAAACCTTATCAAGACTCTCAGTTCTCCGCTTTCCGCCTAAATAAGTATTTACAGGCGCTGTCTACTACACGTAGAACTCAAGAAATATAGAAACTTTCAAATTTTAAATCAAAATACATTGTGTTAATATTTATTGTATAGGAGTATATTTTTTTGCTTTGTAATGGAACACGTAATAATACCATTGTTATTCACACGGTACACCACTTACAAACACATACCTACATACAAATTGGAGTTAACACATGTAAATAAAAAGTTGCGGATTTTATAACTAGTAGTATACTTCATACTAATATTATAAATGTGAATGTAAGTTTATTTACGTATAAACTACTCAAATGATTGTCATGAATTTTTGTACACATATTCTTAGTGGTATATATTAGGTCATACTATATTTTTATTAATAATATATATACCTATTTAAAAAAATACACATATTGTCTTGTGGCTATTATATAAAAAATATATTTAACGGGCGAAGCCCCCTATTGTATATAGAAACCATCGTCGTAGTGCAGTGGAATAATGATGCGATGTATGTGGGCTCGATTCGTACTCAGAAAAATATTTATATTATTTCTTTGCTTTGGTAGAATGAAGCGCGGCGTTAAGTTCCGCCACTCGACACCTTATATTCAAATCCGTTAGAAAGACGGAGAACAGAGTAACTTCGTTAATGGCCTTCGTTAATATACGGGTTGAAGTGTAAAAAAAATGAGATTACATTGGTAAACGTAAAAAAATGGAGATATTGAGTTGAAATTCAAATTATATACCTATCTACGGCTCCATAATTTTCTAAAAAAAAACATATATCTATATTTACTTAAAAAAAAGATATGTCCGTTTATATAGGAAAAAACGTGTATTTCGACACTGTAACAGGAAACAAAATTAATAGAGTACTTCCGGTTAACTTACAATTATGAAATTTGTCAGCTAGCATTTACAGCTAGTACTAGTTTAGGAAAACATCTAAAAACTATACATTTATGGTTAAATATCAAAAAACGCAACATTTGATAATGAAGCCGCTAGTTCAAATGAGGTATTGGATGAAAGGACTCTGACTAATCTAAGGATGAATTTCTAAAATAGCTCGAGATCTCCAATTTTTGTACGAAAACCTCGGTGGGCGTGCCCGACTCATGCTTGTCCGATTTTTTTATCACAATTACGATTTTACTTCCCAGTTTCTGCACTCAACACCACGCTTCGTCTACTAGAACAGGGAAACCAAATAATTTAAATATAATAATTTCCCCGAGTAGGGATCGAACTCGTACTTACCTTACAGCAATTTACAGTAAAACACTATTCCACGTCGCCATGTACTACTGTTGAGTGATCATAAAAATTTCTAGCATTCTTTTAGTATTATTGGCCAGTCGTGGCGCAGTAGCATGAGGTGTAACTGTAAAACCGACTGGTTGTGGGTTCGATCCCCACACGAAGAGATGAAATATTTACTTAAATTTATATTTCCATTTCTTCGCTCTGGTGTCAAGGTTAAGCGCGGCGTTGAGTTCTGCCACTCAACACTCAATGCCTCCAGAATTCGGCAGAAAGTGGGGAACGGAGTGTCTTAACACTAGATTCCCTCTGCCTACCCTGCTGTTGCGGGATACAGCGTGAAGCTGGTTTTTTTATTTATTTAGTATTATCATTAGATATTATTAGATAGTTGTAATGTCGATTTGTACCTTGTGAAATGAGAACTAGTTTATGAAGTTATAAAAAGTGTTACCAATAAATAAAATACGTTTCCCGATCTTATTACTGTACATTTTCTTTCACATTTCAAATCAACTTTCTAAATAGTAATCACAATTTTATACTTAAAATCGATGTTGAAGCTAAGATAGAGTACAGAAGATAAAAAAATGATGCCTATGAATTATTAAGAGATACAACTTACAAGTCTAGAATTCTAGTCTATTAGTGACTGGTAACAAACATCTTTTTGGCAAGTGTTGGTCCGAGCAATACTTCTTTTCTCATATTTTTATCATAAATTTTAGCGATTATTTTTTTTTCTTAGCTTCACGCTGTATCCTACACATAGCAGGGTATGCCGAAGGAACCTGGGAACATACTCGCAGTCGCGCTTGCCTCGTTACCAGAGCTAGAAAATGAAAATATTAAATATTTCATTTCTCGAAGAGGAATCGAACCCACAACCTCTACTGCCACGACTGCGCTCAAATCAAGTATTGTTATTAATACTAACATTATGAAAATTGCATTTGGGTTTGATATTGTAATTTCCCCGTGTTTTTTAGCAGTTACTTTCCTTTGATACGTTTGTCTAACTAAAGAACACAAGTGAACTAAGTAACGCGAACATATATAATTTATAATCAGCTCTAAATAGAAATCCCTAAATGGTCTAAAGCCCTAGATGCCATACACGGAGTGGTGTGACACTATTGGCACGAGTGTTTCAGTGGGCACCTTTTCAGCCGTCGCCATTATATGAGGAACAATAGCCCGCCTTATACGTCCCTTCCGTAATGACGACGCGCGCCTAAACGAGGTGCGAGGACTCTGGTCGCTGGATCGCGAATTAAATTAAAATGGTCTATTGTGGTGGCTCAGATGTATGGAGATATAGATGAATTTATTGATTATTATTGTTATTTATATATGTATAAGTGTTAAGTAATTCATGATGGTACAGAAGTGGTACAAAAAGTATACAAAATTGTTTCTAAGTATAATAAAAATTATCTCTTACTCTACATTAAAAATAGTAATAGCTATAAAACCCAATATATGTTAAAATGTAGTGTATGTATGTTTCGCACACACCCTGTATAACATGAGGTTTAACCTCAATTACGGTATTTTGTTAGGTTGTTTGTTATATTGTGTCAAATGAATCATATTTAGCTTGAAGCTTCTGTTTGTTTTACGAGCTATCATCCACTTTTAGGGTTCCACACATGAAAATGTAAAAATGGAACACTTATAGGATCACCTTGTTAGGTCACCGTCACTCATAGGTCAATACGAATAAACTTAGAATAATAAACAGTAGTAAATTGTGTCAAGTTAACCTGTTTGTTATACCTACGTAAGATACGCTACGTTAAAATTTTAATCCGTTTCTAAATATTTTTCTTTGGGTAGCAGACAGAACTATCTCTCAAATATGGAAAGAATAAAGAAATAAGTTGTAACTAACGATTGGGCGGTAATCAAGAGGCGCGGCTTCGAGTCCTGCTGCCTTCAAATTTTTATATGTTTCTAATTATATTTCTTTTTTTAAGGTGTACTTATTGATAAAGTAAGATAATGATAATGTTAAAATTTTTGTTAGTTTCTATTGTAAAAAATAATAAATATAATTAAGACGGAACTCAACGCCTTTACTTATTAGAGCGAAGAAACAAAAAATAAATAATCGTTCCCAGAGTGGAGATTCAATCCACAACCATCACGTTCACAATCATTTTACTGTCCCTCGTTGTATTAGACATATGTGGTATTGTAAAGTAAATATACTTTTTATAATTATTTTTTTCTACTTTCTATTATATGATATTATTAATGTGAGAGCGACGGAGGTGAAGTAAAACCAGCAATATTCATTGATAAACTTATAATTTAATTGTTGGCGGGTGTTGTGCTGATACAAGTACAACAACATTATTTAAGTCAATGGAAAACCGCAAAACACTCCGCGTCCCTCAGATATCAATAAACGACTCGACTTGAATACCAAACAACGCACGAGCTACTAAGCTGTAGATGTGGCATGCGAATGATACAAGATTTCTTCTCATCGATCATATCTCTTATTTTTGCAAGAGAGAATATCATTTATTAAAAGTTATTTCACACATTTTTTTTATTTGTTAAACCAATCATTCTTATCCACAATCTATGAGTAACGGAAATTTGTAAAAATCTCTCTTCTGAGATGACTATCCAACGTACAATGTAGCGGGCCTATAAGAATTTGGACGTAGCTTGATAAGAGTGGGTGATGAGGCGGTCAGAGCGTTTAGATGGTTTCCAAAAGGTACGGGTTTGAGTCACGTTGCGCTTAAGTTTTCATATGTTTTCTGAAAATATTTTAATCTATTTTTATTGTGAAATAAAACTTTCGAAACGTTAAAAAAATACTTTAATTTTTTGTCAACTATTGTTACAGAATACTTAGGAGCCGGGAACTGACAAAACCAATCAAACTTTTCATTAGGTACATATACCTAGTAAAAAAGTTGTATTATTTGCTTTACGCATTTCCCTCATGGTAGAGCCCATGAGATAGAGGCAATATAGTATTAAGGTATTCCGTACTTTCATCAACATGTACATACTCGTAAATAGCAAGTAATCTTTAACTATAATGCGTACAATATATATTGTATAGTTATTTTATGCTATTTTTATGACGTGAGCAAACAAAAGCGCTTACATCGGCGATTGGCGCCACCGCAACGTGTCGTACATACATTATAATATCTTTTACCGCAGCTTCAGGGCAAAAGTGGCCTAACTCACGTTATACTATGTGTAAACGTTATACTATACTATATTATACTATACTAACTTTACGCTTTATCCCTAGCGGGATAGTCAGAGAGAACGGAGCGCCAAACGCTACGATCTCTTCATACCTCTTTCGCCTCGTCCACTGTCATCAACCTCTTCATACATGCCCTCCGGGGGCTCCTCATGCTTTTTACGTTAGTGACCTTCCTCCAGTATCTTTGATACTGTGTTTCGAAGGTCAACCGAGGTCTCCCCCTACTTCTCTTACCGCTCACTTTTCAATTATAAATCTTTTTTGTCATTCTTCATCATTCATTCGTTCGACGTGCCCAAACCAGCTCAGCACGTTCTTCTTTATTCTCACCGTGACATCCTCGCTAGTACTTGCCATTCTGTGTAAGCTGACTCAGCACATCCTACGAAGAGATCGCATCTCCCCAGCATTCATCTTTCTTTCATTCTTCTTCTGTAATACCCACGTTTCGCAACCGTATAATAGAGTGTATATATATCAGTGAAAATGAAGAAGACGGTTTTTACGATCCTAGTTCTTAACAAAATTAGAAGTTACTGAAATTTTTAGATCATTTTTATACATTATGATTTATTTATTTTATTTATTTTTATACAAATATTGCATGTGAATATTTTTTTGAACTCGGTAATCTCAGAAACCTGTAGAGTTCGAATTTAAATTTCTTTTTTATTGGATAGTCCGTTTATCGGGGGACGCTATAGGCTATATTAAATAACGTTAAATTGTTTTGTTGTGGCCCATTGTGCCTGCAATCAGAGCCACTATGGGCACGCAAAATGTGGCCCGTATAATTCATAGCTCTTAGTTATTTTAATAATTTAACTGCGCGGGCGAAACCGCCGGTAAGATGCTATCGGAGATTAGTAATTTGCAACACGCTTATCAAAAGTTTAAAATTTCATTAATTTCTTCAAATAAACCCGATAATCTCGTTATAGCGTTTGTTAGGTTGAAGCTTAGCTATAGTATATTACTTTTTATTACACCGTTGTATGGACTATGATGTGTCAATATGCAATAAGCAGAGTCGATGATATCAGTACGCGCGATACATTCGTACATTAGATGTACGTACGTAAGTGCTATAGGCAAGGTCAAGTTCAAGTCACTGGTCTCATATTAGAGGCAGTCACGAATGCGTTATAATTAATAATGTGTTTGTCTTTTATTATTATTTGTAAGTATTATGACTTTTCATTAAGATATTAATTTTGGTAATTTCTAACTAGCGTCTTTAATACCAAATTTTGCCCCCTTTTCAAGCCTTATTTTTTAGGATTTAACCACAAATGTATAGGTTTTAGATTTTTTCCTGAAATACTACCTGTAGATGCTAACTTCCAAATTTTATAGTTTGAGGTGAACCGAAAGTACCTCATGAATTTTGATCCCCTTGATAATGTCGAAAAATGTTTTTTGTGATATAAACGGCCTCTTTTGCGATATCTTTTTTTAAGTAAATGGAAAAATATTTTTATTTTAGGAAATCATGGGGCCGTATATCAAAGTATATAGTTTGAATTCCAACTCGATATCTCTAAGAGCTTCTGAAATTAAGGCTCTTGACAGACAGACAGACGGACAACAAAGTGATCTTATAAGGGTTCTTTTTTTCCTTAATAGGTATGGAACTCTAAAAAGAACGCAAGCGTCAGTCGTGGCACAGCGGCACAATCATTTAAGTAAACGTGACAGATTGTGGGTTCGATTTCCTCTCAAGGAAATGAAATATTTGTATTTCCTCGCTCTGGTAACGAGGTAAAACGAGGCGTTAAATTTTGTGGTTTTACACGGCTGCAATGCCTCCAGAATTCGACGAAAAGTGAGAAACGGAAGTAGGGAACGAAACGGAGTGTCTTAACACTGGGTTCAGAGATCTCTCTGTGTGCGGGATACAGCGTGAAATTAAAAGAAATGCAAGTGAAGTTATAGCTATTGTGTAGATGCTACAACATTAAAAGATTGGTGATTTTATTATGACAAATAGACTTTAGTTCTCAGAGATAATTAGCATACAAGTGCCCCATACTTTATACGAAGTACGAGCGTATCTCTGATAATTCATAATTATAGAATTCATCCTAATTGCAATTAACATATATTTATGGTTGCCAGAGGAGTATTTTTTGTATAAGGCCTTTATTATATACAGAATGTAAAACATTGATTTTAAAAATGTCATGCTGAGCTTCTTCAGCAATTTTAGCAAAATTAATCAATGTTGTAATATAATATCTCAAGTTATTTGAACTGGCCGGTCGTGGCGCAGAAGCACAAAGTGTGACTGTAAAATCGACTGGTTGTGGGTTCGAACCCCACTCGAGGAAATGAAATATTTAAAATAAAAATAAATTAGCTTCACGCTGTATCCCGCACACTGCAGGGTAGGCACTATTTATTTACATATATATTTTCATTTCTTCGCTTTGGTGCCGAGGCAAAGAGCGGCGTTGAGTTCCGCCACTCAGCACGCAATGCCTCCAGAATCCGGCGGAAAGTGGGGAACGGAGTGCCTTAGCACTAGGTTCCCTCTGCCGACCCTGCTGTGTGCGGGATACAGCGTGAAGCTGATTTAAATTTAAGTTATTTGAAAAACGTGAGGTATAAGGCTAAGTTTTGAATGTGTGTGATGTTCATATTATATAGAGCGTCTGGCGCTTGCTTAACCTAAACCAGCTTTACGTGGTTTTTGATAACCGGCCGACGACGCCTCGTGTAATATTAATGTTATATATTTGATTCTTTACATTTTTTTGTGTACAATTTACTAATGATAAAGTTGTCTTCGTTGTATCACTGTAGATATAAGAAAGCGAAAAGATTCATTAATTACTGAATGATGTCCATCTTCATAATTTTTACTGTCGTCTGATCTGGGTTAGAAATATTTACATATTTTTTATTTTTATTAATAAACTTTACTTTTAAAAGTTTTTTTCTGGCTCTCCTTTTAATCACTTACACAAATAAACAGCTCTGCTTAAGCTTCTCAAACTGTAATGTGGTATAATTAAAAATTTCTACACATCTAAACAAGTATAGATATTAATAAAGGTTTAAAAAACCCTTTTCTAGTAGGCACCTTTCATTATCTGTGATGATTGGTGGGTGACATAATAATTTTTATTTTTACTAATATGTCATAAAAATTCACAACAGAATTCACACGTTGCATTGATTTCTCCAAATCTAACACAAAATATAAAATCAATGTTGTAAACAATTAAATATAAGTTACTTCATTTCGGTAACATCCAGAAAATGAAGGCCATCCTACATGTCGTCTTTGTAATTCTTTTGCTGCTTTTCTTCAGACCAAGATGCATGCTGGCAGCTGTGTGTTATGTATGAACGGTTATATATCTATTTTTAATTTACTTTTACATATAAAAAAATATGCGATACATAATAGGTACGATATAGGAATATCTTTATATAGGTATTGTGTCCGATTTGCTACACCGACAACTAGATATGAAAACTTATTATTTCATAAGGTTTCTAACGTTCGCATGCGTGTACAATAAAAGTCCATTCAGCAGCTGATTGTAAAATTACCTTGAAAATATGGTTGTTTTTTTGAGGAATTATCTTTCACAAGCTCCATTGATTGTTTAAATGTTGTTACATTTCTCTGTTGTTAAAAGACTTATCTTTATTTCTGACCTAATGGCGTCGCGAACATTGCTGTTTAGGAGTACCCTATATCCTACCAAGATATTTCAAAACAATCATGACATATATGTATAAAGACAGAACTTTTTATTTTGCGCCTCAATACATAATAATATTTATAATAAGCAAATTTTTAATTTTATATTTTTACAGAAAATAATAAATACGGATCCTTTAAAAGACGACACTATCAAGCCCATGTCTGTGCCGTTCGTATCGTGCAACTCTCGCAACTACTATGGTCCGCCCAAGTACAAAAAAGATCCGGAAATTCACGTTGACAACGAGCAAATTGGACAACAGCCTTTATTATAATTTTAAAAACTTAAAATATTATTTTTTCATAAATGATAACTAATTATTTTAATTCAAAAACTGATTTATTTTTAATATAAATATGTAATTATAATGTAAAAGAAATATATGATGAAACCAGTTTTGCAGTTTTTTTCTCGTTTTGACTGTTCTATAATTAATTAATCACAATATATATTTTATCGTCAAAGAAGAATAAATTTTACGTTTTAAAATATTATTATATTACTACATTAATATAAAAAATACTTTAAGAAAAAAAAACTTCTGATATTTCCCTTGTTCCACAACAAGGGTCCAGACTATCTGTCTCTAGGGGCCCCAAAGTAAGAAATTTCCTCGCAACACGCATCGTTTTGAAGTAGAGTACTTTCTCCCTCCGGTTCTTGATTTAACAGTTAACCGATAACAGTTTAAGAAGTCGATAGTAAGAAGAATGATAGTCGCATTGACATCCCACATTCCGTAGTAATCTCACGGGCTAACATAATTGTCATCATATGGGATAGCGATGTCAACAATCACTGCGCGTCGCGCCGCTCGGTCTACTACCACTAAATCAGGTCTATTGCCAACAATATACCTGTCAGTAATGATAGACTGATCTTAGTAATAAGTAGCTAAATTAATTAATACTGTTATCTGTATTCTTAATTTGAGTACTATTGGTAATACAAAATACTAGAGAGGGTATAATATATAGCTATTAAGTTAATGTTCACATCTCAAGAATATTAACAACCTCACACGTCTCTAGGTGATACAATATTAAAAAAACAGACAATATATGCAAATATATATTCCACTATCAAAACAAATTTATAAAAACAACAATTAGCGTCGTACAGGTGAGTTAAACTGCCTTCTCCTAACAGGCACCATCAGGTATTTGACATTTTTCTTGTAATAGGGACAAGCAGGTTCGTCACAACCCAATACTTCGGCTTCATTGATCCCGTGGCCTTTCTGTAACAGTTCATCACCGAGTATAAGTCTCCGTGCGCAGGCGAGCAAGCAAGGCCCGCAGACGGCCACAGCGCACAATGCAGCTATAAATTCTAGCACGAACATCAATGTATCGTCCCACATTGTTTAAACATTTTTCTAATACTCTATGCAGTAATTTTAATGCAAAATGTCGTTAATTGAGTTGTTATTAAAAACTGAAACTTATTTATTAAAAGGAAATAAGTATATACAATATAATTATATCAAATTGCAAACTTAACGTCACTTATGGTTATTAAAAATATAAGAACTTTTTAATAAATATTATAAGGCTGACTTTCTAATAAGTTTAATATATGTATGTACTGCTACCGTAGTTAGTTTTTTATATCCTGAAATGTTTTTTATAAATCATATTTATGGATCGAAATTACTAAAATACATAAAGATCAAGGAGTTGTGTGTGTCTGTGTAGTTATATTATACTATATATAATTAAAACATTTTATAGGTACGGTAATTACTCAATCAAAAGCTGCATAACTCGCAACCCTATAGTTTAGTATGGTATGGTTCTTTGATTATGGCGTTCCGAGCGTGCCAACCCTATAATTTTGATATGAACATTATTTTGACAATGTGAATTGACATTGACATTTAAACATGTGACGCCGAAATTATGTTTCGGCAAATAAGATATGAATTTAATAATTAAGAATAATATATATTTGTGTATTTCTACATATCAAACAGTATTATAGTTAGATCTATTACATAGTTAAACTTTTATATAAAATGATGCGTTCGAGGGGGATTGTTGTGTAAGTTTTAAGTGAAATTGTTAAAATGTAGTAAAAGTGCAGTTCGTCACTTTTTATTGCACTCTAGTAGCCTCGCAAAAATATCACGACGAAATAACTCTTTATTGAAAATAAACTATTTATTAAAAATCTCATTACATACAATTTTATTATTTTTTTGTTTATATTGTTTATATACTCTTTTTAAATTATTAAAGTATTATACAATAACAGCTTAAATAACATTCAAGTAAATAATATTTCATGAAATAGGAAACATATTTTTAAACAATAAGAAATTTTCATTTTTAATAGTTTATGAAAATTATGAATAGCTTTATGAATATAAATTTTAATTTAATTTCAGTTTATGCCAACCTACCAATGTGTATTTTTTATTAATTTCAGGTTAGTGTTGATTTTGTGTATTTTAGCAACATGGCTTCTTGGACATTTGTATAAGGAGCTACTGTCTGTGTATGAACAGGCAGGTTCTCTCACAGACTCGGAATACTCATGGTAATAGATTCATTGTTTTGTTAATTATTTTTTATTTTTGAACTAATTTAAATCTAATTTTTGCAGTTTGTTCTGTTTTAATTTATGTAAAAAATAAAATATATATATATATGTTTTACTTATTAATTTTTAGAGTAAAATTGATGAATGTATAGTATATGTTTAAATTAGTCTGTTTTGTTGCAAGCAGTGTTTAATTTAAAAGTTATGGAATTAGTTATAAGAAAAAAATAAGAATTAAGAAATCTATTGATGAAATGAAAAAAATGTAATTGCTATGGGTGTAGTCAAAATAAATAAAAAAATAAATTTAATTTTTCTATAACATTATATAAGTAAACTGAACTAGAAAACATGTTTATTTCTTTAATATGTTATCATAGAAACATCTTGACAAAGCAGTAATGATTTCATTTCATTTGTATGTTGATGTGTTTGTTACAGGATATTTAGATTATTACTAAACTTGATTGGGTATTCTACAGTGTTACTGCCTTGTTATGTTTTATATAAATATTTGGAGAAAATAAATTATTTTGACAAAATAAGTAAGTACTATATAATCCATTAGTATAATAATACTGCAATAATAGTTAAATCTCACCAAATGTGATGGTTATGGAGTTTTTTACAATTTCTACTCAGAAAAAAGAACGATAGATTGTGTGTTTGATTGACTCCCGAGAAATTGAAGTATTTAATATATATATTTTTATTACAGCAAATAACACATGGCTCTCTCGCATGTTATTTACTTGTTTCTCTGAACATGAGCGTATTACTGATAATGTTAAACCAGCTAAAGTAGAGGAAAGTCCCAAAAGGGAAACCCTGGAGTTTATCTTCTGCCTTACTGGTCTTATGGGGGCTTATTTAGTATGGGGACTGTTACAAGAGAAGATTATGACACAGGTGAACTATTTTTACTGTCATATTGTATAAGAGGCTGTTAAGGAATGGCACAGCACTTAATTGTAAACATGATACTTTTTATTTTCAACTTCACACATATGGTAAGGCAGGCTAAAGGTGTCTGGGAATCTAATTTTCATTAGGCCACTTTGTTCTCCACTTTCTTTCGAATTCTTTATTTACTAATTCTGTGTGTTAAGTGGTAGCACTCGACACCATACTTTACCTCATTACCAGATCGGGGAAAAGAAAATATTAAATATTTAATTCCTATGAGTGGGCATCTAACCCAGAACCTTTGCGTTTACAGTCAGTTAAATGTGTATTTATCAGTTGTTGTGTCAGGATCAATGTGCAGGATACACCATGATTCTAAACAAAATATAAAATGTTTCTTTTTTTTTCCACAGAATTATGTAATGCCAGATGGTTCCCTAGTAAAATTCAATGACTCCCAGTTCTTAGTGTTCATTAACCGTCTCCTGGGCTTCTGCATAGCACTGGCTCGACTACTATCTACGAAACAGCAAGTGATTGCGGCACCCTTATACAAATTTTCTTATTGCTCACTGACTAATATTATCAGTGCCTGGTGTCAGTATGAAGCGTTGAAGTATGTTAGTTTTCCTACTCAGGTATGTATTTGAGTTATTTTTTTGGTTTATAACATAATGATTTTTATATATATTTGGTTGTGTATGTGTATTTAATTAATGTTAAGATACAAAATGTTAACTTATAAAATTATATCATATAAAATATGATAATGGTTTTCCTTTTCCTTATTATTATATTATAGTATTTCTATTATTTAATTGACTTTTAGTTTGGGCTCAGTTTTTGTCTTTTAAAATTAAACAAGGTGCTATTTTATTAGGAAATAATATCATCATCATCAGCGTGTCCTAGTCCACTGCTGGACATAGGCCTCTCCAATGGCACGCCACTGAGCTCTAGCTTGTGCTCTTCACATCCAGCCGATGCCAGCCACTTTGCAAATCTCGTCACTCCATCTAGCGAAAACGCGTTTACTCTAACGGTCATCGGTTCTGCAGCAAATGTGACCAGCCCACTGAGACTTTAGCCTGCTAATCCTTTGGGCTATGTCGATAACATTGGTTCCCTGTCGGATTATTTCATTTCGAATCCGATCCTTCAGAGATATACCAAGCATAGCCCTTTCCATAGCACGCTGAGCGACTTTAAAGTAGTGGATTAGTCTTACTGTCAGTGTCCACGTCTCGGCTCCGTATGTCATAACTGGTAGAACGCACTTGTTGAAGACTTTCGTCTTAAGGATTTGCGTTATCGGTGACGAAAAGACTTCACGCAGTTGCCTATATGCTGCCCAACCAAGCTGTATTCTTCTGCGAGCCTCCTCGATCCTCGATCTCGAAGTTGTTTCTACGTAACTGTACAGTTTGACCAAGGTAGATATATTCCTGAACAACTTCAAGAGGTACTCCATCAAGTGCAATCGGTTCCGGTATGACATGTTCGTTGAACATTATCTTGGTTTTATCCAAGTTCATCCGAAGACCGATGCGAGCAGAAGACTCAGACAAGGTGTTCAACATATATTGCAGGTCCTGCACGGTTTCAGCCACAATAACAATGTCGTCTGCAAACCTCAAGTGTGAGAAGAACTTTCCATCTATGTTTATGCCCCGTCCTTTCCAGTGCAGCGTCTTGAACATAACTTCCAATGCATTAGTGAACAATTTGGGGGAAATTACGTCCCCCTGTCCCACTCCTCGATGCAGGTAGATAAGTTTAGACTGCTAATTCTGTACTTGGACGGTTATAGTCGTTGCATTATAAAGGCTTCCCAACAATTCGAGATATCGCCAATCGACTTGGCACCGTTGCAAGGACTCAAGAATAGACCAGATTTCAATGGTGTCGAAGGCTTTCTCATAGTCCACAAACGCTAGGCACAAGGGCAGATTATACTCTTCGGTCTTCTGTATAATCTGCCGTACCGTATGAATGTGATCTATGGTACCAAAGCCTTTACGAAATCCGGCCTGTTCGACAGGCTGAAATTCGTCAAGTCTACGCGTAAGACGATTCATGATGACCCTAGAAAACAGCTTACAGACATCGCTCAACAGGGAAATTGATCGGTAGTTCTTCAATAGGGTTTTGTCTCCCTTTTTGAAAAACAAGACGACATTATCGTTGTCCCATGTCTTTGGAGTTTTTCCCGAAAATAAAACGGAATTAAATATACGTTGGAGACATGCAATTATAGGTTTTCCACCAGCTTTTAGTAATTCCGTCGTTATGCCGTCTTCTCCGGGAGCTTTTCCATTTTTAAGTTGCCCTGGCAATCGAAATTTCGTCCTGTGCTACTTCCGGCAAGTTTTCTGAGAGGTGGCGGGATAAAGTGGCTCTGGGATCGCCCAGATCGGGTTCAGGACGGGACGCTTTTGAGGCATAAAGTTTACCGTAGAAATTCTCAACTTCCGCAAGTATGTCCGGCTTAGAGGTGACAATTTTTTCACTAAAAGTGGTTAACTTTGTCAGATGACTTCGATCCAATCGTCGTACAAAGACTTTTGGCCCCCGATTTTGCTCAATCGCTTCTTTTATAAAACGAGTATTGGAGCTTCGGAGGTCGCACCTTACCAGTTTCGATATTTGTTTATTCAAATCTGACGAAGTGCCAGTATTCGCGTCGCCTCTGTATTAGTCGTAGGGATTCCACCGAAAGCTTGGATTTCTTACTGGAATTTTGCGTCTGGTAGAATTTCGTCCCTTCATCACGAAGGATTCCCACCACTTGGTCGAGTTCATGATCAATATTAACGTCGCTTGTAGTTTCCAAGACAGCAAATCGGCTCTCCGCTTTTAACTGAAATGTTTCAGACCCAGCAGCAGTTTGAAGCAGATGTGGCCGAAGTGTAGATTTTATGAGACGTAGGCGTTCGAGTTTGTAGTGAATATTTAGAGCGCCACGGAGACATCTCTAAATATTCGTCTTTTGTCTGCTATAATGTAATCTATATCACTTCGTGTCACAGCGTCAGGGCTTTGCCATGTCCACCTCCGTTTAGGATGTTTTTTAAAGAAAGAGTTCATTACAAACAGCCCCTCTTTCTCCAGGAAGTTGATGAGCTTTTGTCCCTTATGATTCCTGCTTCCAAATTCATATGGTCCTACTACCGATTCTCTATTAGGTTGTACTCCCACTTTGGCGTTGAAGTCTCCCATGACAACGTTAAAGTGGGTCTTTTGAGTGGTATGTAAAGCCTTTGTAATGTCTTCATACATTTCTTCCACTTCATTATCTGAGTGTGCTGAAGTCGGTGCATACATTTGAATTACCTTGAGATTATATCTTTTGGTAAGTCTAATCACAAGGTACGCCACCCTTGTCGACACATTTGATATTTCTATTACGTTGTCAGATAGAGTCTTGTGAACTATAAACCCAACACCGCCTTGGGATCGTTGGTCTCCCTCTCTGAAATACATAAGATGACATGACTCTAAAGTTACGGTATCCTCCCCCTCTCGTCGGACTTCACATAACCCCAAGATGTGCCATCTTATGTTGGGCAGATCCTCCTCAAGCTGCGCTAGATGTTCGTCGAGCCGTAGCGTGCGTCCGTTATACGTAGCCAGAGTCACTTGGTGTTGGCGGCCTACCATAACCCGGGGATTCTTAGCACCCCCTGCCCTGCCGTTACTAGTGCCGCCACCTTGGCTTGGAATAGCGGAGCGACCGGAAACTGAGGGCCTTTGTGTGTGGTTGTACTGTGCCATAAAGGATATTGCCCGTAATCACCACGCTGGGCATGCGTGTAGGTGATCACAGGACGTAGCTTCTCGCACCGGTAACGCTGCTGCCCGTTATCAGTCTAATATTTTAGCTACGTCTAAATGAGATGGTTATACCGCCATTAATCGGTCGCCATAGCCTCGTTCGTTATATGGCAGGGTGCACCACGTGCAGGTGAGGTTGACTGAGAGTACTGAGATGGATTTGTACTCCCTTACACCTCATAATATAAATAATATAAATTGACAAAAATATATGAGTGGCAAATTGATAAATACTATAAATGCAATTTGCAGGTCCTATCAAAGTCGTGCAAGGTGATCCCGGTGATGCTGATGGGCAAGCTGGTGTCGCGCGCGTCGTACGAGCGCTACGAGTACGTGACGGCGGCGCTCATCTCCGCGGGCATGGTGCTGTTCATGTTGGGCAGCGCGCCGCCGCACGCGGCGGGCGCCGCGGCGCTGTCGGGCGGCGCGGGCGCGAGCCTGCTGGCGCTGTACCTGTGCTGCGACGGGTTCACGGCGTCGTGGCAGGGCGCGCTGTTCAAGCGCTACCCGCTCAAGCCGCTGCAGATGCTGTGCGCCGTCAACCTGTGCTCGTGCGCGCTCACGGCCGCCGCGCTGCTGCACCGCCCGCCGCACTCGCTGCCTCTGTTGAGGGTGAGTAGTTGGTCGTGTTCTCTACTTAATTTACATAAACAAAAAAATACATGTAGTGACTTGGCCTTAATTTATTTTTCTTTATATATTTCTAAAATTTTTTAAAGCGTAAAAGAATGAATTTGAGTTGGAAAATATTTCTGTAAATAATAGTGTTATTAAATACAAAAAGTATAAGAAAAGCACTTGTCCGCCCCCCAGCATCCCATGTTCCTGCTGGACGCGTCGCTGCTGTCGGCGTCGTCGGCGCTGGGGCAGCTGCTCATCTACCGCACCATCGCGCGCTTCGGGCCCGTCGTGTTCACCTTCATCATGACACTGAGACAGGTATTTTAAGAGAATATATTTATTTATTAGAATGTCAATGATACATACTTAGAAATTATTTATTTTTAAATTAAAAATATTATTTCTAATGACATGTCGACATACGGTCTTGATAAAATAACATAATAAATAACTAGTCACAAGACAGTAAGCAGATGCAAATGCGTTAAGCAAAAAGTCTAGCGACTCCTCTGCATTAGGTAATAGTTTTAAAAAGATTATTTAGGACATCATCAGCCAGATTTGTATGGATCAAGAGACGGTACGCGTATTTCTTTTTGTATTTGTCAATTTCAGCCTGAACTGTGTGAACATTAAGATATTCGTAGATCTCGTCCTTTTTGGAGGGCCACGGGCATTTAATAAGTTGACACACAGAATGACAGCAGTTTAAGTTGACACACCGGATGTTGTTTTGAATTCGTTGGATCCACATGTTGTTACTTTTGCTAGGAATGCCTTATAGAGGGATTTTGTAAGTCTAAATGGATTTTAGCATGGAGTTGTAAATCAGCAAATTGTTGTCAACAGATAGGGTAGAGTTTCTACGCATAAGCTAGCATAGACTTCGGAACTTGTAGTTAATTTCATCACGTTTCTTTTTAATGTGATTAGGTCTATATCCATGAGCCTTATATTCAAGTTAAAATCCATTTTACAATCCAGCAGTACATCATTTCCAAATCTAACAGGAGGGCAGTTTCCCCTTCTAAAATTGAACGTAGCTACGATATCGGCGTATGTTGCTACGATTACATTTTCATTTATTGCTAAATCTATTGTAAATTTATTGTAAAGTGGATCAATTAACGAACCCTATGGAACACCGGCTTTTATTGGTAGAAATGTAGATCTGGCATTTCTCTGCTTTACTTGAAAAAATCTGTCTTCAAGGTAAGACTTGACAATTAGAAAGAGCGAGTGTGGGAGCTTATCTTTTATTTTGTACAAAGTCAGTCAGTCGAAGGTCTGCTGTACATCAAGGAGTTCCGTTGAGCAGTACAATTTCGTCTCAAAGTAGCGTCTGATTTTCTTATTGACTCCGTATATTCCCAAATGATTCGCAAACACTTCTGTTTTCTCAACGTCTCGTGTTCTTGCGACTTTTTGAAGGTTTTAGTAGTTATCCAGAGTAAAGTTTCCTCTTTTCCATGTGAATATACTTTTCAAGGGTATACGGGGAGAGTAGTTTTCAATTTCTTAAAATTAAATAATAAGTGAGGCCGGTCGTGGCACAGCGGCACGAGGTGTGACTGCAAAACCGACTGGTTGTGGGTTGGATTCCCACTCGAGGAGATGAAATATTTACTTAAATTTATATTTCCATTTCTTCGCTCTGGTGTCGAGGTTAAGCGCGGCGTTGAGTTCTGCCACTCAACACGCAATGCCTCCAGAATTCGGCAGAAAGTGGGGAACGGAGTGTCTTAACACTAGGTTCCCTCTGCCTACCCTGCTGTGTGCGGGATACAGCGTGAAGCTAATTTAATTTATTTTTATTTTAAATAATAAATAGAAACTTAAGTTCTTTTGAAATTATTAAAAGCTGTTTTGTCTCTTAAAATGCTCATATTGGTGCCAAACTGTACGTAGTCGTCTCTCAACGATTTTCGCCTTGGCATTTGCAGATTGGAAACAGTTCATAACAGTTGAAGGAGATAGGCAAGGTGAGATTTTCAAATCAAATTTGTGAGGAACTCACAGGTTTTGTCATCATCTTCGAGGGTCTTCAAAGGTACATTTAGTTGAATGTTACGAAATTATGAAACCCTTGCCAGATAGATTTTCAATTACATAACATGTCAGCAGAAGAGCATCGAGACAGCTTTTAAGAGATCGGTCTCTTGATAGAGTAATAAACGAACGCCGGTATTTCAATCACTGGAGGTGATTGAAATACCGGCGTTCGGTATGAATTTATTTCCAAGTTGAAAAAAGAAATCACAGAACAACTCGGAAGAGATTTTGTGTTGTGATGTTTGTCTAATGTAATTGTCATAGCCTGTATGTGCTGAATGGCGTAGTTTTCCAATACAGTACTTATGATTTGATCTTTTGATATTGCACTACCTGCATAAGCTTTGCCATCACCAGAATGGGGAGTATAGTAACTGTAACAAACTTTTATGCGATAAGAACTACTCTTGGTGACGTGGAACTCGGAAATCCGAACAATCTTTAGTTATTACTAATGATCATTGCTTTAAGTTCCAGTATGTTAGGTGGTAGTCCATTTACGTTCCAGGTTGCATTACGTAAAGGAACTAAGAATGTAATTTGGCGACGACTGAGGTCAATAAATTTAAGAAGGTACTTGTCTGTTGAATACGTTGATCTATCTTTTCAGATTATTTTGTGAGAATAAATTATATTCGATTTTGTTCGAAGTTGTTTTGAGTGATATCAGTGTTCCTGATTTTGTCACGTGGTCGAGTGTAAGAAGGTTGTACCGAGGTCTTGCTGACTAGTGTTTGTGTCTGGTTTGTATTGATATTCTCGTGCTTTGGAGAACCAGTGATATTTTTAGCCAGATTACCCTTTCTAGATAAGATTTCAAAGTACACCTTGGCAGCTTTTATAGTTTGCTGGATGATCGCGCGAGCATAATGGGCACTTAACAGGAGTGATGCGATCTTTCTTTGGAGAGTCTGCAGTTTTATGCCCTTCATCACATTTGACACATCTATAAGGCCACATGCAGTTGTTCTTGGGAGTTATTATATTGTTGGCAACGCTGACATGGACAATTATTTTTGATCTACGAGGGTTTTTCTATTTTAAATAACTCTCTGGTATTAATAATAATATATTGTATGTCCCTTAATGCTTTATTATTTACATTAGGTTCCAAATTAAAGAGGAATATAAAAAATGGATTTTTTTTCTGATCCGTACCGGGCATTCGTAATTTTTTCACGGACTTTATTTCCTGCAGATTCTATCGCGTTGACGATTTCGCTGTATGGACTTGAGTAGTGCATATTTTCTATTCGCATCACATAATTCGTTGAACTTTTTCTTATTGGCGTGCATGTGTGACCTATTAATCCTTTGGTCTACAAGCACTCGGAGTAAATTTTTGTTTATAGTAAGTATTTTAAATAGTTTGAGATCGCATATTAATTCTTTAGGTTTGGAGAGTTCATCTTCTATTCCATAACAATAGATGGGGGCTTATTTGGCTTTACTCATTATTTGGGTTTTCAATTTTTCTAGTGGTAGAGATCTAAATTTTATTGATTCAGTCATGAAAGTAACGTTATGTGGAGAGTCGCTAGTTCTTATACGCTTATTGCTGTGTGTGGCACCTGTTGTTAAGGTGGTGGTGATGATGATGATGTTGATTAGATACATCGTCAGCTTGCTCCGTAATGTCACTTGATTTTATTAAGGTTATTTGATGAGGAGGCTAGTTATTTTATTGAGGTTTTCTTGCTCTTGGTCCTGGTGATACCCCCAGCCTCACGAGACATGACCGTCAGTCATTTGCTATTATCAACAAGAACAAACTGGTTAAGCTTGTTGGCTCACGTTTATTACCGTCGCGCAAAGTCGGCGTTATTGTCCATTTAGCACCACCCAGGGGACACGTGTAGAGTGGGTCTAAAATGGACAAAATGGTAAGTCTAACAACGGACGCGAGCAACTTTATCCCCTTAATGTAAAATTTAAATATATTTTTATGTCACTTATTTATTTTAAGATCGAATGAGATATGTTTCAATAATGAGTGTGTAACATCCCATTACAAATTACCAGGGTAGACATACTTAGCATAGTGTGTGTGTGTGTGTGTGCGTGTGCGTGTGCGTGTGCGTGCGCGTGTCTTAATACTATGTACAGTGTGTAAACATGCCGAAGTCATGCCGAAGTCATTTACGCGTGAATATATTTTAGTGGATAAACAGTTGCGCAGGTGCAAATCCACTCTCTCTTCCTCCATATCCGAACGCCAATGGGCCGGGTGACCGGTACGACTGGCAGGAGATTGAGGTTGCAGGAGATTGGCCACACGTCACTAGGAGAGCCCCGACGTGCGCCCTTTAAGGCATATCACCAAATACCTTGCCGAACCGCTGTAGTAACCGGATGCATCTGCCTATCGACATTGCTCGCTTCTTACACCGGCTAGGGCTTTTGTTCATGATGGTGGGCTTTCCATTGACTGATTGCACTGGTCTAGACCAGTGGGCGGTGGGGTCGTCAATTCCCTACGCCGATGTATGTACAGTGTGTACATAGTGTTAAGACACGTCGTTTTTTCTCACCCACTATCCGCCTAATTTATAGAAGCATTGGTTGTTGAGTGGCGGAACTCAACGCCGGGCTTTTGCCTTGGTGCTAGAGCAAAGAAATGAAAATATTAATAACTGATAATTCATACCACCATGTGGAGGGGATTGTACTCGTAATATGTTGTTCCACGTTGCAGGCGGTGTCGATCCTGATCTCGTGCGCGGTGTACGGGCACGCGGTGTCGGGCGCGGGCGCGCTGGGCGTGGTGCTGGTGTTCGCGGCCGCCTTCCTGCGCGTGTACTGCCGCCGCCGCAAGGCGACCAGTGCATGAGGGCGCTCGCTACCAGGCGCCTCTATCTGTTGGCCTGATCTATATTATATATTGTTTGTCATGAATTCCGATCACTTTACATCCATAGCGTTGGCTAGTAACGTACCAGGGTCGCATAATTGCTCAGAAGTCTTTCTTCTTCAGAAGACGGACGAGGGATATATGTACTAGGTGCGCATGAACGCGTAGAAGCTTGTTTAACAGTAATCTCTTTTTATTTACATATTATGTTGAACTTGGTACCAGACTTTAAATATACATATCTATGTGAAATGGATTAATTGTACAGTAGGGTTTGGGAGTCGTGACTGCCTTGGAGTTAGCTGTAAATAGCTGCCCAGATTTATTACTTTCAATTATTTTTTTCCCAAGTGTATTTCATTGTATTTTTCCCGACTGCTAAGGAAGGGTTATGTTTTTCGCGCGTATCTTGTATGTATGTAATATTCTTTATTACCTCGTATCTCCAGAACCGCTGAACGGATTTACATATTTGAGGTATCGTTAGATTCGTATTAGCAGCCCAAGTGTTCTTAGATGGGTGACGTTAATAAAAAATAATCATGGCGGCTGTGGTACGCCATTGGACTTAGTGAAAAAAAAAAATTTCGTTCCGAATACTACAATATGGGTATCAAATTCAAGAGCTTAATTTCAGGATTTCAAAAAGGTATATCATAATTATCGTTACCATAATAAATTGTAACAAAAAATTGAAAAATAAAAAAATATTTGTAAAAACAAAAACCCCGACTGCATCAAACTAAAAAAAGAAATTAAACAAGCCCAATAGTTTATTAGGATTAACAGTCGGGACCTATAAGTAATTCTTCAATCAATAAAATCTTGACCAGGAACCCCGCATAATTTAAAGAGGTCCCGACTGTTAAACCTAATAAACTATTGGGCTTGTTTAATTTCTTTTTTTAGTTTGATGCAGTCGGGGTTTTTGTTTTTACAAATATTTTTTCATCATTGCATTTCCTCATGGAAAGGTTCAGGAAAGCTAACTTCAAGGCGGCCACGACTCGTCGACTGTATCATATACATTTGACACTGAGTAGTGAGCAAACACATACAAATGAAACAAAGTTATACATTGCTATTACCTTTCTCTCTCTAATTCTAAAGACCAGTTAAAATTTTTTTTGATAATAAATAGAACATAATGAAATCAAAAAGATACTATGAGAAAATCTAATATTTCCATACGTAAGTAAATATATAAATATAATTACAAATACTTTTTTTGTCTCTCTAAACAGCATTTATAAAGAAACTATTACTCAGTACAATTCTTCTCTACGTATAAGTATTTAAATTTACATATTGTATATCCCATACATTAATTGCCCTGGCCTAGCAAGGATGGCGCGGCGTTGAATTCCGCGCATACATTACAGAAATCAACGAAAAAAATGAAGTGTCTTACTAGACCCGCTCTGCCTAATAGTTGTGGTTTCTTAATAATTATGTATATTTTAGAATATTAAAGTGAAACTAAAGAAAGAAAGGGCACAAAATATATTGTTTGTTTAATTTATTTTTAGATCTTGATGTTTACAGATTTTTCTTATATACGTATATTATTTTATTGTCAACTTATTATTAATTATAATATGTTAATTGTATTTTGTACCAGTTACCTTTTCTCGAATATATTAAATTTTCTTTTTTTTTTATAGAATATTCTATTAATTAAGATTTTGAATTTATTTAGTGATGTGATTCGCAACGAGTAGAACGAATTCGATTACCAGTTGAAGCAGTTATTTTTTACGTCATTACGTTTTTTAGGGACATTGTTCTATAGAATTCTAGAATATTTAGTAATAATAGTATTTATAATGTTTTAGGAGATTTTTACTCGAATTAGCTACATGGTTGTAGTTGTCTGTCTGTTTGTTTGTATATAATAAAATGATGTATAAAAATGTACATATATTGTGGGGAAAATAAAAATATCAATGAAATGTGTTTTTTTTTTATTTTTTTATACCTAATAAGTATAATAATGTTAATATAATTATATTTATAAATAAAACACATAAAAGTATCCTTAACTACTTATTAAGAAAACGTATAAAAAATTTAATGTAGCAGTATTTAAACCCGCGCCTCTTTGGAAACCGTCCAAGCGCTCTGACCAACTAAGCCATACGTTCTCATCAAGCTACGTCGAAATTCCTATACACCTGTTACAATTTATTTATGTTGTTTGCTTGTTGGCGAGAGAGAATACTTAATATTTTTACGTTTTCTTTCTTTTCTACGTGTGGAATAACACTAAAAAATGTCAAAAAAAAATATTCTATAAAACTTTAAAATATTATAGAATAGACCTTGATATGTATTAATGTGGTAACGTAATCCCGACGATTGTGGGTTCGCTTTCCAGTCAGGGAATTAATTTTTTTCGCTCTCTTGACATAGACATGTCATGCTAAAAAAATACGATTCCTAATATTTAAAAGTGAGCGGTAAGAAAGATAGGGGGGGAGACCTCGGTCGATCTAAGAAAACACAGTATCGATGACATTAGATGAAGGTCACGTAAAATCATGAGGACCCCCGGAGAAATGTACGAAGAGGTTGATGACAGTGGACGAGACGAAAGTGGTATGTAGAGACCGTATCGTTTGGCGCTCGCTTCTCCCTGGCTACTCCGTGATGCGTGAATCTAAAAAAAATAAGAATATTTCCATTCTGACCTTCAAAGCTACTAGTTACAGCTTTTATTTGGATGTCAGATTATTTCATAACACAATAAAGATATGTATGGGGCAACCTAGTTTAATTATAGTGTGTTTCTATACTAATATTTTAAAGCCCAAGAGTATGTTTGGTTAAATGCGTTTATTGCAAGAAGTTCTAATCTGAATAAAAAAAAAGTTTAGTGTTGTATTTAAGTTACCTCGGGCACTTAGAACACGTCGTGTGTCCTACACAACTCGGTAGTTATTTCAATTAGTATGACATAGTATGTATGACACAATTAAGTGACTCTAAACGATGTGGGTTCAATTCCCACTTAAAGAAGTTTTTTTTTTAACTTTGGCCACGAGCGAAGCGCGGTGTTGAATTCCGCAACTCTGCTTCCAGAATTTGGCGGAAAGTAGGTAATGGAAGTTTCTTAATGCGAACGGAATGAACACTAAGTTCCCTTTGCCTACCATAAACAGTGCGGGATTCCACGTGAATCTAAAAAATATACTATATATCAACAAGAATTAATTAATATACTATCATCGAGTGTTCTATAGCAAAAAGGCCGATACGAATCACCAACAAAAGCATAAACTATCTATTTACTATAAGGAAATGTCAAAAGTTATATAACAGAAAAGTAAATTCTTTGTCACATCAATAGATATTAAACGTCATTTTAAGTAAAATTGTAAATTTTAGTTTTTTAATTATCATGTTTTGGCTTGAAAATCCTTTCAATGTTAATAGTTACTACCAATTTAAGCAGTTGAACACCGAATGATACGTTTAAAAAGGTTAATATCTTTTTACCAGGCCAGAATATTATGCTGTTCATTATTAACAGCTTAACGTCTGTTATCAACTTATTGAAATTCCAGTTATTTTATATCCTTATATATAAAACGCTACAAAAAACGATTTTAATTAGTATTTCCAACTTGTATGTCAGCCCCTAGCCGTAGCATGCTGCTACAACTGGTGTTGACGTCGCTGGTGGCGCTGGGCGCGGCGCCCTGCGTGCTGCAGCGCGCCTGCCCCGCGCGCCCGCGCCGCCCGCCCTCCGCCGTGTGCATGCACAGGATATACCGGGGGTAACAGAGCCATTGTAGAGTATTTCCGATGTTTTTAAGAGCTGGGTATGTCGAAGCCGTCGTGGTGCAGTGGGTGCAGCGTCTGACTGTAAACGTGATGGTTGTGAGGTCGATCTCAACGCGGAGAATGGTTTTTTTAGCTTTACGCTGAACGCTATGTATTGTTCTGTACATAGCAGGGTATAAGGCGCGTGCGTACGACTGTAAGCGCGACAGGTTGAGAGTTCCTGTAGTGGGTGGTACTTCAGGAAATTAATTTAATTTCCTTAAATAGTTTTATTTTAGCGCTCTGGTAATAAAATAAAGCGTGATGTTGAGTTCCGCCACTCACTCAACATACCATTTCTTGAAAATTGCGCGGAAATTGAGGAGCGGAGCAGAAGAGTGTATGTATACTAGATTCTCTCTGCCTAATTTGCTATATGCGGGATATACCGTGAAGGACTAGTATATATTTTTGGAAATGTGATCACATTTGTGGATGTATGACGAACGTGTAAATATCGTATCGAACGTATAATATAGTAACGTCGATATGTTTTCAAAGTAAGGATGTGTGATCACATGTGCTAATTTGTGTTCTCATTTTTTATTCTATTTTTCATCACTAATTTCCATAACATTTTCTCCAGAACTTGAAGGTTTCTCGTTAAATCCGAAAAATATTCGAAGAGATTCTTAAATTTTAGCTGAAGTAATTAAATCTACGTTAGAGGCCTGAAATTTGAATTGCCTAATTCTCTTTCGGTTCGATGTTGTTTTTAACGTGTGCTTCATTTTACTTGCGTGTTGCAAACACATCATAAATAATATATAAGACTTAAAATCATGAAATTGTTCATTAAATTGTATACGATATTTAAATTAAAATTAGAAAACTATATCCAAGAACTGACACAGCAAATATAACCGATAGTAAAGGAAGGGGAAAATGTTTTCGATAATTTTGCTCTTTTATCTCTATTAAAGTTTGTGATCATATATTGCCCAAGCACTAGCTGGAGGTGTTAGGCTGGAGTATTGTAGTTTGTTGGACTGAACACAAAGTAAAGAGTCAGAGAGAGGGAGAGAGAGAGAGAGACAGAAGAGAAGAAAAGTCACCAGCATTCTTTTAATTTTGTTAATACAAAATTAAAAGAATGCTGGTGACTTTTACCTAATAGTAGAAAAAGTTCTATTGTTCCGTAAATCTGGCGCCCTATAAATTCTGCTGCTCAAATTTGGCAGCATTGAGCTCCGCCAGCTGAAATGGTCGGAAAGTGACTAATAAATTCTAAATTTACGTTAGTCTCCCTTTACACCATAAAAAAAGATTATTATTAAGGATGTTTTTTAATGTAAGGTTAATTATAACGAATTTGACATGTTGTAAATTCAATTTTATTTTAAATAAAATATTATATTTTAGATGTATGCTATACAAAAATGGTCTGTTTTATTTAGGTCAAGAGGTGAATATTATAAAAAGTTTTAACCTAAAGTCTTCGTGTTCATTTTCTTCAAAATATTATATTAAGGTAAGTTGTAAGATACCACTTCCGTATAACTTGTATTGTAGATATGATACGTGTACACATATCTCTGGAACAAAAGCGCGCATATTTGTGAAATGAACCGGCGATGTTGTGATGTCGCGTCCGCACGCTGTTTACCAAATAAACGCTTCGAAACAACTCACTGTCTGTAATTAATACAAGTTCACGTGGCCCTACTAAAGTTCATTTGATTTAGACATAAGATAATATAATAATTGATTGGAAGTTGTCATAAGTAGATTATTATACTGTTAGGAAACTCATGTAAAAGATAAATACTATAAAAGCAACGGAATTGTGTCAATCGATAGATTCCAACTATGATTTAAAATGTCAAAATGAATTCATTTGTAAGCTGACATCGTAGAAAACTTGCATTTGTCTCATCGACCAAGATAGGCTTCCTTCAGAGGGTTCGAGGGTTCTTCAGAGGGTTCCCATTGTACGTACACACCGCGGACCTACATAAAGATTTTGAATTAGAATCGTTAAAGAAACCTCTCCAAGCGCTGCTAAGAACGCGCAGATTTACACTCCAATCCCCTCATTGTCGAAATAGATAGATTCATCCGCACCCGTCTCTTCGACATCCTCCGTAGCGTCCTTCTAGAACCCGACGACCCAATCACAGTCGCAAACGCCCAGTATACATATAGGCAGTATTAATTCCTCCGCCTCACGACACATTCTTCGCCACCGTAGGAGGCGACGAGGCCAGTTCTATCTCACGGCACGTCCGCGCCACAGCGCGAAGGAGCCCAACGGCCAAAGACCCTCCTGATTAGCGATAGCTGCCCCTCTCATGAGCGTCCATCAAACCTCGTACATATTCTTCATTGTAGAGCTACTCTCGCCCCTCCACGCCCGGTGACGCTGTAAAGACCATCCCAGGTCAACAGCAGTTGGAAACTCGTGTGAAGTACTGTTAACACATATAGCATACAGACGATATATCGACATGTGTTTTTATCTTGTATAAAAAAAAAACGTTAACCGCTTCCGATTTCTAACAATACTAAAAAGACTATTGCTTATTTAATTCAATGTAAATTCTATATTACTTTCATTCAAATTTAATGGTAGAGAAATGGCTATTATTAAAACGTAGCATTTCGTTTTTATTTTTCACATTATCGTTGACCGCAATTTTTCAGACAACTCGAATCAATTTTCCAAATACAATCCACACCAATAGTAACGCATCACAAACATGCGCGCACGCATAAAGCCGTCCCCGCGTCGTACCTCGCGCGAGTGTTACTGCAAGCGCTGCTGCGGCTGTCGCTGGCTGCTGTGCTGCTGCTCCTGCCGGTGTACTTGTCGCAAGGACTGCTGATCGTGGTGATGATGGCCGTGGTGATCTTGATGTCCGCGGTGATGAGCGCGATGCTTGTTCAGCAGGTAAATACGTTGACAATTAAAATATGAATGTAAACTAAATTATGAAGAGTATTTGATTTTTTTATATTTTATTGTGTTGTTTCACTTTAAATTTTAAAATGCAGTTTTCGGTTTATCGGTTATTTGTATTTAATTATTGTGTGTCTTCAATTTATTTGTGTAGAAGTTGTACACTTACGTTATTCTTTTAATAAATGATTTATGAAATCATTTGATTTTTTTTTGCAGACGTTTGCAGATTGCAAAAATTGCGTGGTGAGTTTTGAAATACGTATCAATTAGTTTTAAACTTAAATAAAAGAAAAATCTCTAAAGTTGTAGTGACTTTCACAATTAATCATTTAAGTGCACCTAAGTATTACCTACTACTTTTAAGTACCAAATTTTTAATTTTGAAACATTTATTTTATAACGATATACAAAAAATCATGAAAGTCATAATAACACAATACACCTATTTATTTTTAACAAATCAAGAATCTCGGAAAAGATGAGAAGGCAATGTTCCGAGCGCATTCCGAGGCCTGTCTCCCGCAGTCTCAAGTAGACCCCAAGCTCCTGGACAGTCTCCTCCAAGGCGAGCTGGTGGAGGATGCGGCGCTGAAGAGGCACGTCTACTGCGTGCTGTTGAAGTGCAAGGTCATCAGTAAGGACGGGAAGTTGCAAAAAACCGCGGTGCTCGGCAAGATGGCTCATCGTGCTGATGGCAAGAATGTTACTAAGGTAATATTATACGCGGAGAAATCTAGCGATATTTTTTTACACACAGCAGGGTAAGCAGAGAAATCTAGTGTTAAGACACTCCATTCCCCATTTTCCATTGAATTATGGGGGCATTGCGTTTTGATTGGTGAAGCTCAACGCCGCACCTTACCTCGACATCAGAGCGAAGAAACGAAAATATTTGATTTCATCCAGTGCAAGCAAAACCCACCACTTTAATATTTTGGCTCAATTAACAATATTGCATTGTGTAATGATGTTTTCGCCGCATTTAATCTAACCTGACTGGTAATATGTTTAAAAAATAAAAAATCAGCTTCACGCTGTATCCCGCACACAGCAGGGTAGGCAAAGGGAACCTCGTGATGAGACACTCCTTTCCCTACTTTCTGCCGAATTCTGGAGGCAGTGGCAGAACTCAACGCCGCGCTTTGCCTCGACACCAGAGCGAAAAAATGGAAATATAAATTTAAGTAAATATTTCATCTCCTCGAGTGGAGATCGAATCCACAAGCAGTCGGTTTACAGTCACACTTTGTGCCCCTGCGCCACGACTGGCATTTGACTGTTAATATGTTTACTTTATAAATTTAAATATTTCGACGAGTGAGATATGCAGCCTCATTATTATTCATTTTCCATTCGCAACAACCGCTAAAACTATTATAACATTCGATAAAAAATGATATCTTTTTCTTAATAATAGGTTTTAGAGAGATGCGCAGGCCAACCCGGGGACACTCCAGAGGAGCTGGCATGGAACTTGTTCCGTTGCGGCTACAACAAGAAGGCGGTGCTCTTCGACTACATGCCGGCTCAGGTCAACGACGGCGCCGATAATGATGCCTAATTCATATATCTACTAATATATTTAACTATTATATGAACTAATATTTAAGAACTATAACTATAAAATATACTTTCTTTTCGTTTTATTACTATGTTTAATAATTTTTTAGTTACCAAATTATACGTGCACATGTTTTATAATTTTTATAAATTACTGTCCATTATTTTGTAATAAAAGTTATGTTATTATCGTAAATAAATAATTATATTTTATTTCTCCGTAACCTAGACGACGACTTCTGATGTCATAACTAATTAAAGCTTCATTAATAATTCCCATACTAGATAATGACTACAAAACTCTGTGTATGATAACGTCATCGTAACTTTGAATGATGCACACACATGCACATACTGTTACATGTTAACTAACAACGATCGGAGTTTAAATTAACTATTAAGTCATCGAGTTGCTAATTTTATATATTATACCTAAATAGATGATTTTATTCGTGCAATATATTTTTATTATTATTTACTACAGATACTAGATCTTCCCTTTCTTACTTTATTATTATATCTAATTTCCTTATATATTAATTACATTATTTTTTTATACATACAATTAATACCTATTGTAAAAAAAAAATCTTACTTTACATTATTTTATAAAATTTCACTTAGATGTAACGTGTTAAGAGTGTTTATATAATTTTATATTTAACCATTTTACACATTATCGTGCAATATTTATAACGCTTTATTTATAATAGATATTACAATATCTTATCATTTTTATAGTTTTACAAACATTTTTATAGATAATGTAAGCTTTTCAATATGATTCATAATGTGCTTTGTGCCACGTATTCAATTTTTCACCACGTATTCAAAGAAAGCCTCTCATTTTTATTGCTATCGAAAAATTTATTTAACGCACAAAAGATTGATTGCATTATTTGTAAGTGTAAATTACATTCGAAGCACCGTGATCTCATTGCAGGCTGCGGGCTGTAGGCGGTGACCCACAAGCGTACAGCCTGCGCTCGGACTCACGCGCTCTGGCAGTATGCATCAATACCTTTGCCTAAACGCGCCACTGGAAAACACATTTCAGCGAAATTTCGGCGGGAAAATATTTGACATAAACATTTATTAAGCAATTTTTTGTGTTTTATTGATTGTAATAAGGAATTAATAAGTGATATTAATATATTATGATTGACTAGTATTATTATAATTTTACTTTATTGTAAATAAAGTTTTGTTTATAATAAGCAAAACAACAGTGGAGTGTCTAATGTGTGGATTTCAAGGAGCGCAAAGGATTGTTTTTATAGGTAAGTTGAATGACGTATTCGGTGATTAATAAGGAAATGTTTATTATTTATGTATAAGTATGTATATTTTTCATTTTGTAATTTAGAAAACTCTATATAAATATTTACTTATTAAATTTAAATATGAATTTAATAAGTACACACTAATAAATATTTGCCACAATTGCTTACTAGTTAATATTTTTATGTAGTAGGCACAGGGTTAATATATTTAGATTTTTTTTTTTCAAAAATACAGTGTCGTTGAAGTTTAATCGGTTTAAGTGCATTCCATACAATAACGTATGCAAATAAACTGCAAAGTATGACTATAACACTATGCTAATAACACAAAAGCCCTACAATTTATATCATAACTTCGAACAGAACCTTGAGGCAACAATTATTAGTTTATTATAAGTTTCCTACATTAATTCTGTATTTACATAAATATTATGCATCTGGTACTAGTTGCTAGTAACTGGTACCTACTATTTACTGGAAAATTAACAAGCGACGCTATTTCAAGTAGGTGGATATGCTAATTCACAATCGTAAATTCTTTACTTATTGATATAAAGCAAAGTCATCTAGGGAGTTTTAATAGTTTTTTTATCAATAACTTTTTCCTCTTGTACCAGAGCGAAGAAATTAATTTATTATGAACCCACAACCTATCTCTCACAGTTGTAAGCTTGTGCCAATGCGCCGCTACTGGCCTCAATTATTATTCTTATAAAATTATTTAGGTACTGTAATTTGCAATATAAATTAAAAATATTACATGTCTTCCAATGAACGGACAAGAGCGCAGACAGAGTGGTCATTTTATTCCCCTATTTTTTGCCGATTTATAGATATCGCTCATATGGTGCAACAATGACGTTGTATTTAAAAAAACACAATCGATCCCCACTCGAGGAGATGAAATATTTACTTAAATTTATATTTCCATTTCTTCGCTCTGGTGTCGAGGTTAAGCGCGGCGTTGAGTTCTGCCACTCAACACGCAATGCCTCCAGAATTCGGCAGAAAGTGGGGAACGGAGTGTCTTAACTCTAGGTTCCCTCTGCCTACCCTGCTGTGTGCGGGATATAGCGTGAAGCTAAAAAAAAAAAAATATATCATATTAAAAGTAAGTATATTTGAAAATAGGATTCAATATTATTTAATATCTAAGCTTAATTTGATAACCTTTTTAGTTTAAAAGACCTATCGATTTAGCTTAGTGAAAAATCGACAAATTATTAATTTGTTACTTTTATTTAATAAAAGTCCAAGTCTTTAGTGCAAATGAACATAAAACTTGAAGAAATGAGGATGTTTTTCTTGTTCGTTTAAGCAAAGCGAATGTGGCTTCACCACCCATCAGGCATTGTCTTTAAATAGGCGATAATTGGAAAATAAAATGATTTATCGCTATCCTATTCAGCAGAATGTGAAAAATTTGTGGTTCTAGTATATTATCTATAAAATCTCATCCGTTGCTGAGTTACTGACAGACTACGCAAAGACGAAACTACTGGACTTGGATAGTTGAAATTTAGTAAATCAGTAGAGAGAATAGGGAAGCACTAACAGAGGGTTTTTAAAAAAAATGTATACGTTTTCTAACAACTTTGCGAGCGAATACTATTATAAAATGTGACTTTTAAGGCAAAATATTGTAGTATAAGCTTACATTAGAACTGTTGGTCCATCCATCATTAGCGCGGGCGTGGGCGGTACGGAGGCAAGCATTATGGATCTTTGAACAAGCATGTTTCCTTAGTTTTTAGTACTTAACAGTGCTAGGGCTGTACCTACTTCATTCACTAACTTGGCTTTTTGCAAGATAAAATTTAAGATAATATATGTTGTCTGTTCCTATAGGCCCAAACAAACACTTTCGAATCAATCCAAGTCAATTTATGTTAAAGGGAGGCGTCATTTGATTGTAAGGGCGATTGTTTCGTAGGAACTTCCTTCCACACGCCATGGAAGTGTGGAATGGCCTACCCTCGGCAGTGTTTTCAGGTCGATATGACATGACACACCTTAAAGGCCGGCAACAAGCAACAGCAACCTGTAGCTCCTCTGGTGTTGCACGGGGTCGTGGGCGGCGGTTATCACTTACCATCAGGTGACCCGAACGCTCGTTTACCTTGTCCTTTTCCATAAAAAAAGGGCGATTGTAGTAAGTTCGATTCCAAATCGAATAAATTAAATTTGTCCATCCTGGTATACAAAACACAGCATTTCGTTCCGCCACTACACAAACTATTTTGGAAATTGAAAGAATGAAAAATGGAAAAGTATTCTCCCTATATAGATATACCATGTAAAATTACATGAATGTGAATACACAAACTAGTTCTATAAAATAAAGCAACCCGCGGCTGTCAACCCTACCCGTATCTAATCAATCTGTCATCCGAATCAGTCCATCTTTTGTACGGAACATTTTTGCGGAAGGCTCGTTTGAATCATTACGCCGAGACGCGTCGGTGCCGGCGCATGTGGGCCGGCAGCCGCAGACGCACTATATAATTAATTAAATTTAGTTCAACTAACTTTAACGTTTACTATGGTTATATAAGTTATCTTAAATATTGTAGCCTTCTTATAGTATTTTTCTTTATTTATTTTTTTCAAGTATTTTGCGACAAAGAAGAGAAAAGTCACTCTGTACTTTATTGTACTTATTTTAAACATTTTTAAAGTGTTAATCCACTCTTAGGAAAGAAAAATACTTATTTAGAAAACGTATAAAAAATTGAACGTAGCGGGACTCGAACCCGCGCCTCCTGGTCGGTTTCCAGAAGGCGAGGGTTCGATTCCCGCTACGTTCAAATTTTTATACGTTTTCTAAATAAATATTTTTCTGTACTTTACTGTAAATTCAATTAGGGTCACAGAATTTGTGTTTTAGATGATAAAATTTATTCAATTACGAAAATATTGGAAGTAAGTTGGGAAGATAGAGAAGAAATGGTTGTAGATTTATATTTATACATTAATCCCTACTCGATGTTATGAATTATTTCCCTTACAGGGAAGACATTTAACACGCAATGACTCGAAGTCGAGCGGCAAGTGGAGAACGACGTAAGTAAACATTAAGTTCTCCTCCTCCACCAAAACCTGATATGTCTATATGCGAGATAAACAAAAACTGAAAAACAGGCCTTAAAAATTTATTACTTTCCCCATAAGTGGGATTCAAAAACAATATTACGGTTCAGTTCAGTTCATAATAAACTAACAATAAGTAAAAATTCATCAAAAGAGCTTTATATGAATACCAGCATTTGAATACATATAAAACATAATTAAATATTTATTTGAAACACAAACAAGTTTGTGGCTGTCGTGGCGCAGAGGGTGGATTCAATCCTCGCTTTGGTGAAAATGTATTATTATTTATTAACATTTTTATTTATTCCCTCTGGTATCAAGACATTGTGCGGCGTTTAGTTCCGCCACTCAACGTGTAAAACTTCGGAAATTAAGCGAAAATTGGGGAGCGGAAGTATCAAAATGGGAAGTGAGTGTGTCAACATTAGAGTTCTCAGGTTCATTCTGTGTACTCTACTGCATGCGGGACACAGCGTAAAGCTAGAAAAATAAATAAAAAAGTGATGATAAACAAGATGTTCCTATACATTAAAATAACTTTTAATGGTAATAAAAGCTTTACGTCTTTTCTCACTTTACAGAATAATCAGCTTCACGCTGTATCCCGCACACAGCAGGGTAGGCAGAAGGTACCTAGTGTTAAGACACTCCGTTCCCCACTTTCCGCCGAATTTTGGAGGCATTGCGTGTTGAGTGGCGGAACTTAATCGCGCTTTTATCTCAACACCAGAGCGAAGAAAATGAAAATATAAATTTAAATCAATATTTCATTTCCTCGAGTGTGGATAGAACCCACAACCAGTCACACTTTGTGCCCCTGCGCCACGTCTAGCCTCAACAGACTCTAACAGAGTATAATAAGGCAAATTGAATAAATAAAATATTTATCTATAAAAGCAAATCGATAAGCGGACCGACCGAGCGAGGGACATTTCTATATGCAAAATATTCGCAAAACAGCATCTTATTATTGGTTATAAGGAAACAAGGCGAGGGACGCCACTTATATACCGATACTAAAACCGTATTATATTTATTGAAGCTACTTTTGGTGCGATCGACGATTCTTGCCGACTCATTTGGTTATATTATTGACAAACGCAAAGATATGACAAACTGTATAGGCACGACCACACTCCTCTACTCGATATGGCTTTAACTTAAATTTTATTGTCACTTTACTTTATAATATATATTTATTTTGTTGTGTATAAGATATGTTTAATTGTTTAATTATTTTATTTTTCTATGTAGATAATAATTGAGAGCGTTCTTGGCGCAAGGCATGAGCGTTCGAGTATAAACGCGACAGATTGTGGGTTCGATTCTCTATCGGGGGAATGATATATTTAATATTTTGATTTCTTCACCATACAAGAGTACTGTATGCAAGCGTATCTAGGTTGTTGCGATTTCATGTCACTCCAAGGAATATTTATACCTCTGTAATATATCTAACCTAGGTATACCCTGATGAAGAAGTAAATAGTAAGTAAGTGTCCAAACTCCAAAAAACGATTTCCTCTCACCATTCCCTTAGATACATAAAATACATTAATTTTTAAACAATATGAGCCCCCACATAAATTAAGGTTCTCATTTTCCTAGCTAATAAAAAAGTTACCAGTTACTACTACTACTGGTTTTCCCCTGTTAGAGAACTCAGACGAAGCCAGGTGCGATCGCTAGTGTACATCAAAATCCCACGCGCACCACCGCGCTAACCTCATTATATCGCAAGCTGTCGTGTTATTGTTTATAGCACATTATGCCCAAAAGCTTAGCCCTTATTTGTTTATTCGCCATGTTGAGTCATTTTCCTTTGACTGATTTTTAAATTATTTCAATTGTCACTTTTCAATAATATTATAATGATGTTTGACGTAAGTTTTGTAATTTTTATGACGCTAATATTTTTTTCCTTGTGTACATTAGTCTGATATTTGTTCTTTAAAAATTACCCAAAAAATCCATTGACTGTTTAACTGACACTGATGAATATGGAATTCCTCATATTCTTTAATAATAGAATTAAAAGAGAAATGCAAACATAAACATAGATAACATAGTATCCCTAGCGGGATAGTCAGAGAGGACGCAGCGCCAAACGCTAAGGTCTCTACATTCTTCTTTCGCCTCGTTCTCTATCATCAACCTTTTCTTTACACATGTCCTCCGGAGGCCCTAATTTTTTTACGTGACCGTCCTCCAGTATCTTTGATACTGTGTTTTCGAAGGAGAACTTTTCAATCGAGATGGAGGTCGAAGCTACAAATAAAGGGAAATAAATTTAAATATAAAATAACAAAAAATATATTTAGAAATATAAAAAAAGACTTTTCCGAGGGTGGGACTAGGGTGGCTATCGGCCATCGGTGGCTAGGGCTCCAGAGAAAGGAACCTCTTCTCAGTCAGTCTCAGGTAATACTGCTTTCTTCATCCGGTTCTTGATCCAACAATTAAGCGATAACCTCTTAAAATGATAGTCGAGGCTTTTCGCTACTATACCGTTACTAAAAACCACTATCGGCACAATGATAGTCTTTGATATCCCACATGGTAGAAATGTCAAAGGCTAAGTCCAAATATTTTTTTCTTCTGCTTCTTTTTTCCGGCCTGATTAATATTACATGCTTCTTTGCTTGTTTAAAGAATTTTGATGACTAAATGGCACAGCGGCGCGGCGACTGACTGTAACCGCGACGGTTGTAAGTTCCATTCTTATTCGGGAGGGATGAAATATTTTCATTTTCTCACTCTGACAACAAGATAAAGCGCGGTGTTAAGTTCCACCACTCAACATGCAGTGTTTCGTAAATTGAACGGAGCGTCGTAACATTAGATCTTTTACATATAATGATTTTGTAGCTAAAAAAGTAAAATTACAAAAGCTACAAAAGTAAAATAAATAATAATAGCCAAAGTTTAATAGTTAGCCTCAGATACTAAAGAAACTATATTTTATCTAGACAAATCAAATTCTTTTTATCTTCTATTCTTCATAACTTTTGTTTGCTGACAAATACGGATAACAGTATTGTAAAATATATTAAAAAAATCTATTGTACTTTATTTTTTTAACATCATTATCAACGTTTGACCGTAGACGCGATAATTGTAGGCTTAATCTCTTCTCAGGCCAATGATTAAGATTATATTAAAAATATTTTAATTTTCTCGTTGTAGTCCAAAGCTCAGCGTTAATTTCCGCCAGGTGAGAGTGTATTAAAAAATATGAAACTGGTAAATATAAACTTCCTTAAACAACGCCATTTAAAAGTACTGAGCTATCTATTTATTTTCTATAGATTATTTATCAAATTCAAAGTAATTCAAAGTACCACCAACACAAGTACAGCCTCCATTAGGGCAAAAACATGTGGTGCAAATATTAATATAAATTAATTACATTAACTATCGGGTATTGCCTAACGACACTTTCCTTGTAGGGGCAGATATTATACCACGTGGGTGCGCCTGCGCAAGTTGGCTTTACTTTAACCAAATATACGTTTATCGATGATAAACCTCACCATACTGGTGGGTTAATGTTTAAATTATATTTGTATGATTAGTAGCAAGTTAGATAACAATATTTATTGTGTACTTTTAACTAATACGTAAGAACTTAATCATGATTATAAAGTAGAATAAAAGAGTATGTTTGGTTGAACGCGTTAACCTCAGGAATTACTGGTTCGAAAAGAAAAAATATTTAAATTTTGGAGAGAGCATTTATTGAGGAAGATTATGTTACATCTCGTTCTTCGTTCTAATATAATCCAGTGCTCTTGCAATATGAGCTGCCTCGTGTCGGCATTTGGAATGTATGATGTGTTATACTTACATCACTTTTAGATATAATATTTTTCAAAATAGAGAATCGTTTTTTTCCTTGCATCTATTTAAAGGCGGTATACGGTTAATCAAGAACTTTTAGCTTAGTACTGTTAGTTGTTCTTTGTTTAAAAAATAAATAATTAAAAGCAGAGGGAACGGAGTGTTAAGACACTCCGTTCCCCACTTTCTACCGAATTCTGAGGCATTGCGTGTTGAGTGGCAGAACTTAACGCCGCGCTCAGCTTCGACACCAGAGCGAAGAAATGGAAATATAAATTTAAGTAATTATTTCATCTCCTCGAGTGGGGATCGAACCCACACAACCAGTCGATTTTACAGTCACACTTCGTGCCGCTGCGCCACGACTGGCTTTATTGTTTAAATAATGCAAATAATGAAAAGCTTATAAACTTTGATTACTTTAATAAAAAAAATAACATTCACCATTTCAAAAATAATAATATTAATTAATTTATCGAAGTGAACTTGGTGTCGAAAGTGAGCAATCGTAAAGCTCACGGTGTGTTCCAAGTGTGTATTGAGTATTGAGTCGTTACACTCAATCGAATGTTTTCATAGTCTCCATGTAGGGCGAGCGGCTGACGGATGGCGTTCGGGGAGCGCCCACGAGCGCATGCGCCCGCGCATCTACGGACGCTGCATAGGGCTGCCTAAAGGAGTAATATCTTTATTATGTTCCAGTAGTGGTTAGTGACTCTGGTTTTTAATTAAGCTAATGCTTGTGCTAAGAAACTGGGTGGTAGAAAGTAATGTATTTTTTACATGCTGATAGATTTGTGTTTAAATACTTTAGAAAATTCTATTATTGTGAAAATAATCGAATACGTGCTCTTAAGGATAGTACAAAATATTTATATTGATATAGATGCTAATATCAAAATTATGTAATGTGGCATATTTGAGTAACATTAATTAATCTTACAAATCATTAAATATGTTACGATATCTTAAGGCTCTCTCTCTCTCTGTCTCTTTCTCTGTGCTCCACGTTGTTTCCCACATATAGCAAGGTAGACAGACGGAAGCTAGTATTATATGTTGGATACTTCATTACCTACATTCCATACTTAGTCTTCGAAACATTGCGTGTTGATTGGCAAAACTCAACGCCGTATTCTAAGACATGATAGGTCTATATATATGACAGCCCTGCAAGACGCGACTCCCCCGCGCATTGCGCGACACAGCAGTGGTACGAGTACCAAGTCACCGACCGTGGTGGTGGTGGTGGTAAGTGGCGACGTGCACAAATTGCCACGCACTTTTTTGTTCTAATCATTTCATTACCTCATTATGCTAATGCGCGTGTCGCCGCACGTCGACCTGCACGTAGGACGGCCACAAAAAAAATAATTGTATGTATATTGTATGTACATTGGAGTGCATTTTTATTTGATTCTTGACGCAATATAAGTATCTATCTTTAATTTGTTATTTATACTACACTAGAGGGCGCGCGCGGCTTCGCCCGCTTATTAGGAGTGAATTCTAAAAAAACCACGAAACACGTGTTCAATAATATATTTTTAACAGTCTGAATTTAATTTTTTATAAAAATCGGTGGCGATTTAAAGATTTTTCCATATAAACTTTCAACTCCTTATTTGAACCCTTAGCGGGTGAATTCTTAAAAACCATGAAATATGTGTTCAATGAAATATTTTTAAGAGTCTGAATTTCAAATTTTATAAAAATCGGTACAGATTATTTTTTTTTTCCATACAAACTTTCAACCCCTATTTCATCCCGTTAGGGTTAACATTTTTGAAATTCCCTTCTTAGTGGATGTCCAGAATATGAAAATAAACATCTGCCCAAATTTCACGTTTCTACCATCAGCGGTTACGGCTCTGCGTGCGTCTTACCTCAGTCAGTCAGCACAAGTCCTTTTATATATATAGATATTGGTAATTAGTAGATATTGGGTACATAGTCTTCGATTCGTGTGCATATTTTATTTGCTTTTAGAAAATCAACATTGTTTAGAAAATTATTAAATAAAATATATTTGTCTATATATTTTTGATTACATTTATTTTTTCAATATGACATATCTAAGTACACGATTGTTGTTAGCAGATATCTGAAATCTGTTGTAATTATAATATATTCCACAACATTATAGAATAATTATAAGTAAAGTAAATCGGCAGAAAGTGGGGAACGGAGTGTCTTAACACTAGGTTCCCTCTGCCTACCCTGCTGTGTGCGGGATACAGCGTGAAGCTAATTTTAATTTTTTTTTTTTTTTACTTACATTATATTATAATTAATTATATATGTATATAACTTATCGTTAAAACATGTTACACTGTAACATTGTTTTGGCACTCTCCTCGCAGGTCCTCTTGTATTGTAATACATATGTTCGTAATTCATGCACTTTATTAACCCGATTTGTCAAAAAAATAAGTATATTAAAATAAATATATTTAGGAAAATATTTAAATCGTATGACTTCACTCCTTTCACCACTTTCCACCCGAATTTGAATCATTACGTGTTGAGAGGAGAAATTCAATGCTGTTATAATATAATCACCTCCAGCTTCGGGCAGCATTTGTGACATCCAAGTGTACGGTAGACACTCCGCGTCCGAGGGATGTGGGGGCGTCGTGGGGTGTTGTGGGGTATTGGGGCAGTACGATCAAATCTTTTGTGTCAGAGCGGGGAAATAGAAATAGTCATTCCCGGTAATGAGTATCAAACCTACAACCATTCCTTCTATATATGTTTCTAATTAGCGGCCAAACGGGGCTTCGCCCGCTTAAAGTTATTGTTGTATTATAGCCAAATATACAAAATGTTGTACATGTATTGTAGCGTATTTGTTATTCTGTTATACTCGTATAAGCTATATTACTGAAAATTTTCATCTAAACCCATTCTGTAGTTTTTGCGTGAAAGTAAAACAAACATCCAACCATCCTCAAAACTACAACATTTATAATATTAGTAGGATTATGATGGATAAGTAGTCTCGATTTGAAGACATTACAAAATGTACATATACACAGCTCGACCATATTTGTATATGTTACATATGATGCATATTGACTTATGTCTACCGCAATAGAGACTCTTAGATTATCTAAACACATCGATTCATCATTTATGACTTTAAATTTATATGTAAAAATAAAATCTATAACAAGAATTATATAAAAAATTCTAAAATGATTTAGCTAGATAGTATGCGACGTCTAGTTTTATTTTTTTTATAGAATGTTGTAAAGAGTATATAAATATTATCGTTTTTTTACTTACAAACGCGGAAAAAGAAGAATTGATCACTGACTCATAGTACAAAAATAAACACGACAATAAAGTAGTATTGTGTATTACGAGACGGCGCATCTTCATTGCGTAACCGACTACCACCTTTCACGAGTGTCGAAAAAAAATTACACGACGTCCGCGGGTTACAAATTTGGACAGGGGCTAAGTTATATTACCGTTCAAAAAAATATTTTAGGTTCACACTTTACACCGCATATTGCAAGGAAGGCAGAGGGGGGGAACCTATTATTAAAATACATATTTCCCCATTTTTCGTCCAATTTTCAAGAGACTGCGTGTTGAGTGGTTGAATTCAATTTCGCGCTCTGTCTTGAACCAGAAGAAAAGAAAAAAAATCTGAAATAACAATTCATGTATGTGTATACCAATATTAAAATCATAACGGATCGGTGTCTGTCCATGGAAGATATAGAAGAAAAACATACATTAAATACCACATTTAATAACCAAAAACAATGTATTTTTTTGTTTATCTATGTGTCTGTTTGTCTGTGCGTGTGTTCACGCTAAGCTCTGTAACGGTTATACCGATTTAATTGCAGTTTTCGCTTTTATATATTGGCAAGCTTCTTTTAACATCTAGTGATTGTTTTATTTCAATCCGTTTATAAATAAAAAAGTGATACTATTTTATTTAACGAATGTTATTCGACAAAATTTGCTACATATATAATTTTTTTTATTTGTCCAAATATACTTATTTTACCAATTTTTCATAGTTATAGGTCCACAGATATTTCATCCAAAATGCAGCGAATGCGATGCATAAACTCTTATTTCTTTTACATGTATTGATTTAGAACATAATTTTTTCTATGCTGCAAGGGTCGTAGACCTGATTATTTATATTAATTTCAACTTCGTACCTCCCAGCGCAATTTTGATAATGGTGGACAGACGGATAACAAAGTGATCCTACAAGGTTATCTTTTTTATCCTTTAAAGTACGGAACTCTCAAAATAATCTTTTTCTAAGATATTTGCGGGGGAGTGGCGTGTTTAAGCGACACGCCTATGTCTCTAGTTATGCGTACGCGCCGTGCACGCGGTGAAAGGCGATACGTCCACTACAAGTGTCCACAGGCGACACTTAGCACCGTTCTGCGACTTGATCTTTGACGCTCTAATGGTATTTTTATTATTTTTATACTGTAGAATTATATTTTTATATGTATTTTACTATATTGAATTTGGCAACATTTATAACTGTTTTAGGAGATTGATAAGCATTTTATTGGCCATGAATATATTATAAGAAGCAATCAGCTTCACGTTTTATCACTGTCAAGGTGACCTCTAGAACGGAATGTCAAACGTTACGGTCTCTGCAAACCTCTTTCGTCTCGACCACTTACTTCAACCTCTTTATACGTGGCGTTAGGGGATCCATATGCTTTTTACGTGATCTTTCTCCTGTATCACCAACACTGTGTTCTGGAAGGTGTATATTTAAGTATCTCAAAATGACATGACAAGAAAATGGCACAAAAAAGTTATTGGTGTATTTTATTATTTAAAAAGTACACGTTGATATCAATATTACTCAACATAATAAGACTTACTTAATAGAATTGATCCAAAGGAATATCGATATATACGTATATTCATATTATCGCGGACACTCACTAGAACACATTTCATATTACGATCGTCAGACTCGCGTTTAACGGAGTTTGCAGGCCAATTAACATACATTTTAGGTCCCTATAGGTCTACTAATTACATGTACAGTGTACAGTGTCCACCTACACTACTGTTTAAGTCTCTACATCCTAGTGTCTACTGTACTACGCCGTGATATTAAAACATAGACGTGTGAGGATAAGAGATAAATGTTTACATTTTATTATTTAATACACGAGGTAATAGCTTAGCTAATTCATTCTTATTTAAAAGTAAATTCTAATATAGGTATAGCAAGTGTGAAATATGTTCGAGCGAATATCCACGATAATACGAATATTTATCGATATTCCTTTAAAAGAAATCTATTATGTAAAGCATATTACGCTGTTCAGAAGTATAGCGGCCAATAGCCCAGGGGCACGAGTGTCCGACTGCAACGCAACGTTGTGAGTTCGATTCCCACACGAGGAAATGAACAATGCCTCCAGAATTCGGTGGAAAGTGGGGAACGGAAGTTACTTAATACTACTTTTCCAGGTTCCTTCAATCTACCCTGCTATGTGCGAGCTACAACGAGAAGCTAAAAAAATATTTGTTGGTACATGGCTAGATGCCTAATGATAAAGTGATTTCTGTGACGATTTTTTTAAATATACTTAATACTAGAAATATTTAGTTATGGATACTTTTCTTTATTAACTTAACGGTTCTCTGTACTTCGCGTTGCCCATGTAGAATTTAGATATAATATGAAAAGGTACGTGGGTTTGATATTAATAAAGAGCGAACGCCTCGAGCTCCATGTGACACCATTACGAACCTGCCAGTCCCTTGTGCAACGGCCAGCTTAGAAACTGACACTGAGATCATTGTCTATTATATTTTAATTATCTGCTTATATTTATGTGACATACATACGAAGATGTATATTTATCAATACCAACATTTTACAGGATATTATCACACCGAAAAATCTTAAAAATAATTATTACATAAAACACTACGAAAAATCTTAAAAATAATCATTACTTTAAGCGCGGCGTTGAGTTCTGCCACTCAACACGCAATGCCTTCAAAATTCGGCAGAAAGTGGGGAACGAAGTGTCTTAACACTAGGCACCCTCTGCCTACCCTGCAGTGTGCGGGTTACAGCGTGAAGCTGATTATGATTATAGTAATCATAGTAATATTCTTTTCTAATCATCATAATTAGAGTTAAGTTTCGTTGTTATAATTCCCTATGATAAAATTATATCATACAATATCGATCTGTTGAAGCTGAAAGCTCTGTCCGAGGGTCACCAACCGATGACACATCGACGTAAAACTACAGTAACTAGTTAGTTGATCGACTGCTATCTGCATTCTTACGCCATTATTTAAAACACATTATATATTGAAATGTACACAATTATTCATAATTTTCATTTATTTAATAAAAGCATAATGAATTATACAATATAGAATATATAATTGCATTCGCATTTAGTATTAAATAGAGCGCTAAGTAAAACGTTTATGATGTAATGATAGCTTATCAGTGAAGCATTAATAATAATATATTCGAGTATCACGTGCACGTCGGTCGCCGGTCACCGGGCGTCTTGTACCGCGAGCCGACGGATATAGGTCACCGACACTGAGAGACAAATATCGATGTGCTTCTTGTCTAAATACAGCTACATATTGTGCAACCAACGCGGTAGAACGTCTTTGGAAAAAACAATGTGTTAGTTCTATATTAAGACGCTGGCAAGTGTTTCGTCAATTTCGAACTTCCGTCGCTTGCAGCGTGAAAACATGCCCATATAAGGAATGAGACCGGCGTACAGTGGTACAGCGTATCGGGCGCAGGTATCGCACAACGGAAGCTCGAATTAGCGCGGCGCGGGCGCACTCTCGACCGCGGGCCGAAGCGAATACCCAAATGCGTCCACCGCGGCCGCCTGCCAAATACGGCAACAATCTCGGGTTTCGCTGGCACACCACCAGAAACTACTATTCCCGTCTAATACTCGTGAAAAACACGTAAAAACGCATTTATTTCTGCTGCTCTATATTTAGGCCGTAAACCAATGGTGATTTTGGTCGCGGCCGAGTTGTCTGTATTTAGATTAGTCGTGCGCGCGCGACTCGCTCGGCCCCCGCGATAAGCGCTGCAGCAGTGCAGCGTGCGCGCCTCCCGCCGGCGCCCGTACTGCCCCAGCACCCCACGACACCCCACGGCACCCCACGACGCCCCCACACCCCTCGGACGCGGAGTGTCGACGGACACTTGGATGTCGCAAATGTTGCCCGAAGCTGGAGGTGATTATATTATCTATAGTTCGTCGATAGGTTGTGTGTAGTGTGCAGTGGACACCAATGTTTACAAGCGACGTGACAGCGTGTTTACTGACGTGATTGTGATTAGATATAACGATAACGATAACGGACCACATGTAGTACGTACGATACTTACCTCTTTATATCAATTCAAATTATTTGTTTTTATGTCAAATTAATTTGTTAATTTTCTTGTGGAGCTGTAACAGCTTTTATTTAACCAAACGTTGACATTTATTACACGTAATTTAACATTATATCTGCATATCTTATAATTCTCATTACATTTCTAGCTTAACTAGAAATGTTGAACAGTTTAAAAAATATAAAAAGTTACAGCCAGACAACCCAACTTATATCCATGATAATATTAAAGATCAAAATGAGCACTAAATATACTAAATATTACTAAAAAATAGACACATCAACATCCATGTCACATACAGTTGAGAAATTTATTTGTAGTTTCCATTACACGAAAAGTTCAAGTAGCGGCTCCTAAGACCGAATATGGCAAGTGTCAAAATGTCCCCCGCGGTGCAAGTACGAGAGCTATCGGGTCGTCTCTGAGACTCTGACATTACATTAGTTGGTACGAACCACTCTAAATAGATTCTATCGAGATGTTTCTTATCACTCCCATTGTGTAACGGTCTAGAGTTACTTGTTGTTGCCCTATTTAGTGATAAGGCAATTGATAACGCTATGAAATGATTTGAAATGATTATTTCAAGTTTTTAAGGCGTTTGGTTAAAATATTTTCTCTTAAAGCTAACCATTAATATAGCTATTATATGTTTGAGTATTCATAAATAAATATTTTGGTAAAATACGACCAAAACTTAAGTATAAGGATTTGAGGCCCTTGAAAATTGACAAAGACAAAATAAAGAACGAAAAAACGCTGATTCAAATATCGATAATTTCAAAAAATGTTATAATTCAATAACACATGTGCGACAACAAATAACAACTAAGAAAACACTATAAATTAATAATAAAAGCTTCAAAATCAATAAACTCGATATTTAATGAGAACGTCGCATTCACAACACATTGTAAAATAACATATTCATTAATATTATAAATATAAATATGTCACAATTAGATTGTTCGTGTAATGGAAATTTTCTACGGCGAGATCGTAAGTTTAGAGACTAGGGACCACCTACGTTATAATATCGTTTACTAAGGTTGACGGTGCATAAGGTATAACTTTTTTTTATCTTCACGCTGTATCCCGCAAAGTGTAGACAGAAGGAACCTATGAACCTAGTAGTTAATATACTCCGTTCTCGCTACCACTTCCGGTTCCACTTTCCGCCGAATTGTTCGTTGCATGTTGAGTGTTATCAAGGCGAGGAAATGAAAATATTAAATATTTTATTTTTTCGAATGAGAATCAAACCCACAACCTGTTACGGTTACTGTTGCACACTTATTCCCCTGCGCTACGAATGGCTTCTACTATAAAGATACTAGAACACGTTTTTAAGTAGAATATGGAATGTTATGAGTTCCCATTGCCTACACTTCTTCTAGTGGCGGTATACGGCTGAAGCTGATACTAAAATGTTTAAATATAAACAGAAAGTCAAAATGCATTCAAATATCAGCTGTTTTCAATAACATCGTAAAATACTCAATATAACTAAATTTTATTTTTCGACGCTCTATTTTATATAATACCTTTTTTAGGATAGACATCCATTTTCCATGTTTTATTTGTCAATTACATACATTTTAAGTTTTAAATATTTTTTTTTCTTCTAATTTTTTTTTTCATTGAAAGAGACAACAAATGTTATAGAAATTAAATTTTTTTTTTTGCTATACATATTACTAGAACGAAATGTATCAACCGATAATATTGACCATATTTGAATTCTGTGAAATCCATGCTTCGCTGAATCTTCGCTCCAATGAATAGCTTCGCTGGCCCATCTCTATGAACCATCGTAGTATTTGTATAATATCCATAAAGCAATCTATACTAATATTATAAAGTTGAAGAATTTGTTTGGTTGATATCGCTAATCTCGTGAACTATTGGTTTAAATAAAAAAACATTTTGTGTTTGATAGTCTCAATGAATGTGAAGTAACCCACTGTACAGGAACATGGCAAGATTTACCTCGGTCATCTATAATGTGTAAAACTGTTATACACAATTTTTGGTTATTTCCATTTGACCAAAGCGCGGATAGGAACTTGTATACATACACGATACGATTCTTTGAATTTCGACACTTAAAACCCAGAAATCGGCTGGAAGTGGGAAACGGAGTGTCTTAACACTAGACTCCCTCTGCCTACTCTGCTATATGCGGAAAAAAGCATAAAGCTAAAAAGTATTTACAAATTTAAGTAGTAGAAAAGTGGATAATATCATATAGATATAAATATGAATTTAGCGTACATTGGTGTGTCTCTGGAGACCGGCAGCGTCCTACGCCGCGTATGATTCACGCCTCACATTCCATTTTCTGTATACCAAATAAGGATGCTATTAAAATTCCCTTTAAGATATTCGACTCTATTATTATATTCCACTTTGCATGTGGCGGCGTAAATAAAAAATAATAAAGACCGCCGTCGGTCGCGTCGTTGAACGAACCCGGCTAGTACTACTACTTTTGTTTTGTTTGTTGTAAATAATTTTTCTTTGTGTCTACATACATACGTGAGAAGGTCGTTTCCGCGTTATATTTTGAGATAAATAGGTATTGAAAAGTTCTTGACTATCTTATACGTTCTAATATCTTTTAATAGTAATAATCTATATAATTTTTTACATCATTTATATATTAATGTGTATTTTTACACAACCTCTTCTCTTACAATTAAATATATATATATATATATATATATATATATATATATATATATATATATATATATATATATATATATATATATATATATATATATATATATATATATATATATATATATATATATT